>CAXKVX010001707.1:0-164781 GCA_964058865.1 Eleocharis quinqueflora | reverse complement strand
TTTTTCCTACTCTCAACTGTATCCTTATATTTATGAACTTTCATATTAGTTTTCAGGATGTTTTTTTTTTGAAGAAAAGTTTTCAGGATGTTATTGTTGTTGTTATTATTTTTGTTATTATTGTTGTAAGAACTACTATTGGTACATCAGTTAGCTTCATATTAACTCTTTTTTTTCAGCATCGACTTGTACAAGTAAATCCAAAGAGCAGTAGTTACAAGTACACACCAAAGGAGGACGGTGCATCAGGGTTCCCAATAGATCCACCTGGAATAGTACCCGAAAATGGCTTCCCCCACCGTGCGGGTCCCCCGATACCCCACCTTGCTCATGCTGGCCGCACTACCTCAAATCTTGGTCGACCTTCCAATGGCCATATGCCGAGATTTAATGGTCCTGATCTAACCAATTTCTCAGGCCCAATTGGGATTGGGGCTAGGGGTGGTGTCCTGAGGATGGATAGCATGAAGGAGAGTGTCAATAAGCAAGGGAATAAGACGGGGTCTCGGTTGAGTAGTTATGCTGGTGGTGCTGGTGGTGTTGTGGATTATACTTTACATTTATTGGAAAGGCCATCAACCTCTCATAGAAAGGATGAACCCATTGCAACCAAAGAACCTCATGTGGTAAGTTTTATTTATTTTTCTTGTACTTGATAATACTTGATTTTGATTGTACCCCTACAAAATTGTTGATACTTTTCATATGGTTCGCAAAACATTGCTTCCTTCTAGGTGCACCTAGATTCCCCATTATCTATTTTAATGTAGTTGGACCATTTCTTCTTGTCTGTTTCGGAGTGAAAAGAGTGAGAATGAGCTTAGCATGGGGCCTCTTTTTAGGCAGAATGAATTGAAAATTCTTTCATTATTTTGCTCTGAAGCATTTATGTGATTTCTGTAGTTATAAGGCTGCACATTAAATAATTATCCAGTTTGTCATATGCTCATGTTAACCTGATAAAATAACGAGCAATTATTTTATTGAAATGATAATAGTTATTCTCTCTCTGAAGTACAAGTAATCTTCTTATATGTATATGAGAAATTGAATCCACATGCTCTGGAAAACTGGAGAATTAACACTAATTGGAGTATTCTTATTTATGTATATGAGAATTTATCCACATGCTCCTCAAAACCTTTTGATATCTGATCATTCATAAATGTGTTTTAATTGTCCTTAGGTAAATGGAGCAAAGAAGAACAGAATCCACTACTCAGGACCATTAATGCCCCCAGGAGGTAACTTAGATGAAATGCTCAAAGAGCATGATCGGCATATCCAACAAGCTGTCAGAAAGGCACGCTTTGACAAATCTAAGGTCAAAGGCCAGCTCGAGAGGGACCAAGCAGAAGCATTGTTATTTGCTGCCCGAAATGGCAGATCTGATCGCTGATTCCGAAAGATTTGTTCTCCATTTGTGCTTTCCGGCCGATTGATAGATAAAATCTATATTTCACTACCATAGAAGGATAAGAAAAATAGAAAAGAGAATATCGAATTAAAATTCTTGTATATTGAAACCACGCTTTTGCTGAATTGCAGTGAAACAAAGAAGTTAATCTTAGTATAGGAGCTTAGCTGAAAGTTGATTGGTCGCAACCGTCAATTGTATATTTTTGTTTGCAGGGTCGGTGACTCCGGCTCTCTCTCTTTTTATTTCTCTGTTTCTTTTTAACCATTTATGCTATTCAATTAAGTAACTCTATTGATCAGTACATACAGAAAATAGATTGGAAATTTTGCTGATCTCATAAATGTAAGTTTTAGATGGTACCACAAAATGTATCTTGGGTTTAAAGTACAGCGGTAGTTGCAATATATTATAATTTACAATAACCGTCTATAGCTAACGATGTTTGTGTCGTATAAAAGACAACAAAATAAAAAAGGGAGGGGGATGGTGTAAATTTGTGAACTATCTAGGCGAAAATGTCAAAGTACAATTGTATGGTTAATCAAAGCAAAGGGTCGTTGATTTTCTTAGTTGGTGGATATATATATATATATATATATAGAACTGGGCTATGGTGCTTAATCATCAAATCTCACAAACGGGCGGTTAGAATTTTGATTCATCATACTTAATAAATTTTTTATATCAAAATCTTATGGAATACCAAAATTTTCTATTTTCAGAATTTTGTTAGTATTTGTTTTGAATTTTTGAAAATGACTAAAAAATAGTAATAAAAATAATCAATGCTTATACATAAAATTGATCACTTTCAAAAATCCAAAACAAATACTTACATGATTCAAAAAATAGAAAATTTTGGTATCCCACGAGATTTTGATACAAAGAAATTATTGAGCATGATAAATCTAAATTTTAACCGTTCATTCGTGAAATTTGATGATCAAGCACCGACTCTTTGGTGCTTGATCAAGCACCATAACTCAGTTCTATATATATATATATATATATAGAGAGAGAGAGAGAGAGAGAGAGAGAGTTCCTGTGGGCAAGAAACGATTTATCACATGTGTAGCTTTAGGCTACCACAAAGGGAGGGGGGCCGGCTCCAACCCATTAACTCAGTCCTATCATCAATCCCGATTTATCACATGTGTAGCTTTAGACTATCACAATGGGTTCTTCACAGGATTGATAAAATTCGAAGAGACTTCCTGTGGGCAAGAAACGAACAGGCAAACGAGGTTCACCTCATGAACTGGGAGACATCATGTTTGCCAAGGAAATGAGGGGGAAGGGGGGGGGGGGACTCGGCATTAAAGACTTGAAACTGCATTATCAAGCATTGTTGTTGCGCTGGTGGTGGAAGGTATATGTACATCCAGATTGCCTTTGATCACAAACAACAATAAAGATGTACTGGGTTGGCACTCAAGTTAATGGTCCTTCCTTCTGGAAAAAATCTGGCTCGTTCTTTTGGCGCTCCCTGATTTCCCTATTAAAGGCATTCCACTGGAGCACAAACTGGATCATAGGCTCGAGAGCAGCAATATCCTTCTGGTTCGACAATTGGTCAGGATTACCACTGCTGTCAGATTGCACCAGAGCAAACAAGCCAAGGTTGCCAAAAATTTCACTACATGATGCCATGCCAATTCTGAATACACTATTAGATCAACCCATGAGTTTGATACAATCAAGTGCTCTGACCCACATCCAGTCAGCGCAGCTCTCAACCGATGAGGACCAAATAACAAGGCGATGGACGCCAACAGGCACCTACTCGGCAAAATCTTTTTATGACCTAATTGCTAGCTCGGAATGAATCAAGGCATCATGGCTCTCGATATGGAAAGCAAAGGCCCCTCCATCGGTAAAAATCTTTGCCTACTTGCTCATCCACAATAGACTTTTAACACATGAAGTGATGCATCGCAGGAATATGAGTTGTACCATGTCGTGTGTAATGTGCAGAAACTGTCCGTCAGAATCATCCCTCCACCTATTTTTCCTCTGCCCGTATGCTACAACAGTCTGGTTTTACCTGCAACTTCGGTTAGGCTTCCGCTGTTTCAGCGCTAACATGTAAATCAATGCCATAGTAACACAGGCGAGAGACACGCACAGAGGAGACCCCACAAGACTCCGTAAGTGGCAGACTGCCTTTCTGGTCATGCTGTGGGCATTATGGAAACACCGCAATTCCACCATTTTCACCCCACAGACGAACCTTATGGAGCCAAGACGACTAGCATACCAGGTGTATCAAGACACGTTACTATTGCTGAGTTGCTGTTAGAGACTGTTTCAAGCGGGTCGTGTACTGTCTCTGTTGAGGATAGCTAGCAGGCAAATGTTTTGTGTTTGTTTCAGTGTGGTAGTCAGATTGTATAGAATATAGATGGTGAGGCAGCGTATTTTAGAAGTAGATGGTTTCGAGATGAAGTCATGTAACAGTACGTTTTTATTTTTCTGCCTTGGCAGCTCCTGCCAAGTTTTCAAAAAAAAAGAAGAAGAGAGAGATAGAGAGAAATGCTAGGTGTTCCATGGAGCAACAAATTGCTCGTGCTCCACATCCGTTATATATATAGAGAAAGGCTAGGGCCCTCGATGCAGCGACCTCGCCTCATCCCGACCATTGCCTCGTCTTTCCTCAGCACGCACGACCTCGACCCCTACCAATGCCTCAGTGACCCACGACGTGCCTATCCCTTCAGATCTGGCCCTCGACCTTTACCCCTTCAGATCTGGCCTTCCGATGCACTTCAGCGACCCACCGACCTCGACCTACCGAACTCCACCAGCCAAGTCTGACAGCGAACCACCACCGGCCAGATATGCCACCTCACCCTGACGAGTCTCGTCACGCCGACGTGCCTCACCGACCACGACCAGGATCTAGATCTCGAGCCCTGATCGCCCACGCATCGACAACGCGCGACCACTGCCTCTGCAACTCCCACGCACGATCCACGACTCTCCCACCGGCCGACGACGGATGACACCACCGACCGTTGTTGCTTGTATTTTAACTTTAGTTTTCTGTTTTATGTTTATTTTGAATTTTTCTTTGCTTTATTTTTTTTTTTTTGCAATTTTCTTTTCATCTTTTAAATACTCTATCTGTTTTAATAAAAAAATTGGTAGGCATTTTGCCTCACTTCAAAAAAAAAAAAATTATTGTTCATGACAGTCACTCTGAAATCTAATGTTCAATTTCTAACCATTCCGCCACGGAACGATCCATTGGCGCGTGCAAAAATAAAATAAAAATATATATTCTTCTTACATATATAATATGAGATCACTACATACGACATCTTTTGAATTTGAAATAAATTATCAACACAACGCAACACAAATTGTTGTCATGAAGTCATATAAAATAAAAAAAGAAAAAGGAAAAGTTGTAAACTGATTCTTCTCCTCCTTATAATATATGAAAATCCGGTTTGAAAGCATCCAAATTTCAATTTGAAAATATCTCCCCGTTGCTGGTTATGTACATAGATATAGTCTGAACAAAATGTAGATTGATACAATACAGTATTATATCCTAAAAAAAATCACAAAATTATGTATTTTCTCATCTGAATTTTAATATTACATATTTTTCCTCTAATTTAAAAACTTATAAATTTATCCATTTTAATATCTTTAATGTTATAACTTATTTTAAATGTGTTAAATACCAATTTTACCCTTAATAAAAAACATAAAAATATGTAATTTGTTTAAGAAAAATTTCGATCTTATATTTGATAAATATTCATTTTGTACTCCTTACGTATATACGATGACATTTTGATATACTCTTGTGTATGTATGAGAATAGATAAATAAATAGTTTGCTTTGCAAAATTGATCAATTATAAGACTGACAATTTTATCAAACAAACAACAATTTTGTTGCTCTTAGTGAAGAGTAAAATATATATTTTACACATTTAAAATGAATTTAATTATTAAAGATAATAAAATGAATAAATATGTGAGATTTTAAAATTTTAAAGGGAAAATACGTAATATCAAATTTTATGATTTTCTAGGGTTATACATTAAATTCGGCCTATACTTAATTTAAGCACCCCTACCCCTTGACATTGAGCAGTTGAGACTTGAAGCCTTGACTGGAGAAAATAGTTTCCAGTCAATTGCCTCTTCTCCTTAACGAATTTCGGATGCGCGTAATTGGAGTATCCAATGGATCCCTTTTATTGGTGCGGATCATTTTATTTTTTAACGGATCATCTCGGACAAAACTTACATCACTGAACTACAACTACTTGTGTCGCTTTGAATCAGAAAAATCCAACATAATTCATTCTGATTAAATATTTAAATAAATTATTGCATGGAATTTCAGGTTGTTGGGTTGAGAAAACAAAAAAAAAGACGAAAGACGAATCCTCTTCTTCTAGAAAGCTAGAATAAGCAATATTCAAACACCGTTTAGATTTCCTCAGCAGTGTAGTGCATGTACACGGCACTGTCAACAAATAACAATTGCAAAATGCAAAAGAATAATACAATGCAAAATGCAAAAGAATAATACCCCTCTCTCTCTCTCTCTCTCTCTCTCGCTAACCTCTACTCTTAGGCTCAGGTGAGGAACATTTAGTGCGCGCTCGTGGGTTATTTTTTTTTTTGTCTCGTTTTTTAATTGATGGAATGGTGAATGAATCAAAGGATTTGATCACCACCAATTGCTTTCTTGATATTGGATACTTACTATTTCCATTGAGTATATATAATAGCAATGGTGAGAATTTTCAATGTCCATGAACTTGCAATTTCTAATTTATCTTCCTCTTTTTTCTCTTTTCCTAATGTGAGATATAATGTTCTTGGTGTTACTCTCATTTGCCATTTGTAAAGATTTTCAAGGGGACTATTATAACTGTTTATTTGTTTCTACAGAAAAAGATGGCAGTTAATGGAGTTCAGAAAGAGGTAACCATTAACAGTAACACTTCACTACATATATTTATTTTTTCTAGTGATGTTCATGCTACGTGTTTGTATTACAGTACCTTTTCTGTTACCAGTATGCAAGGGTATTTTTGTAATTTGTCATTTTGTCAGAAAGTATCCAGAATTTCCATTTGCAAATTGAATGGTTTGTTACTAGTTCATACCGTGCTGGAGTTTTCAATCTTGACATGCTTTTTTTTCAAACAATGACCTGAAAAATCCGAATTTCTGATTTTTTTTGTTTCTTTTAATTTTATTAGGCACAAATTGACTCAGCAAAACCAGTACCGATTAGATGGCAAAAGCAACTATCGGAAGATGACAAAAAGATAACAAGTTTCGGCTTGTCTACTTTAACAAGGCATGAGAAACTGGAATTTGTAAGTAAAATCTATATCATGTATATTTATATAACTATTCTCACTTGTTGCATCTTTTAATTTCTACTGAGTAAAAATTATCAAAATTTTTCTTATGGTTCTTAACTTTATAACAGGGGCCAATGTTTCTTCGATTATGCCGTCTATACATCACTGAAACTGCAAATGGCCGTGTAAGCTGTTTGATCTTGATTCATAGCACTTACTGAAATATGACCTTCATTTCTTTTGTTTTTTCTAAAATTTTATTGGGGTAAACAATAATTCAATTTTATTTTCTAAATGTAAAAGGCGGCATGCTGGAATCCCTTCAAGAAGTATATGACTAACCCCTGCATTGGTGTCCCACTTGGTGGTGTTGGGTAAGCATGAATTTCTTTAATAGGAATATTTTCTTACAACTAAATGTTACAATTCCTTGCCCATTTTTCTTTATCCTTTTTTATTTTTCGTTTTAGTTTTTGTGCCACATGTTTTCCCAAAAATTGGTTCCAAAAACTTGCTAGCTGATGACAAATTGACAACTTCTACTTGTCTGTTGAGGCATAATAGGGGGCTTTTTGCATGTTAGAAAGAAATAGAAAGGATATAAGGTATATGGTAGCTAGCGTTCTAACTAAAATTTGGGTCAAATGCAGCTCAGGGAGCATAGGGAGAAGCTATAAGGGCTATTTTCAAAATTTCCAACTATTTCCACAACAATATGAAGAAAACAGGATTCCGTCAAATCAGTTTTCCGTGAGTTCCTTTTTTCTTCCAAGAATTTTACCATATAAAATTTATTGACTTGCAATTTGAGTTCACCAAAATTGTTATATGATTTGTTAGGTCTTTATTTCACGTCCTGATGGTAGAAAGTATTCTACAGTCTTATCTCCAAAGGCCCCTGAAATTAACCCAAAGTAAGCCAATTTTTTGTTTCCTTTCTTATATATGCTGCTCTTTATAGTTCTCAATATAACTTTTGTTTGATGTCATTGCAGGAAAATTAGAAGTTCTTTTATAAATTCTTGGGACTGGAATCTTAATGAAAAGAGATGCACATATCATGCTTTATACCCGAGATCATGGACTGTGTATGATGGTAATTCCATTAAAATTTATGAAATTTAATATATATCCAGGTTCAAATAGTGATATTTCTTCAAAATTGATCCTGGTGCAGAGGTCTTAATAAAACTAAAATTTGTTAATTCTTGTTGGCCTCTTTCCATAACATAGAGAACTGACAATTTTGCCCCTGAAGTGTAGAGGTCTAAAGAAATCCCAAAAAAATATGTTGACATCAGTAAAATATGGCATGTTTCGATATATTATTATTACTGAAAACATGACTTAATATTCACAACATAATGTAGGCTGGAAATGGTTCTTTAAATAATTTTCTGTAAAGATGAAAAGTAAACTCCATTTTATTGAGCAAGAAGGGATTGGAACATTTTTGTGTATTCTCTCAGACAATTTGTATAATTTTATGAGAATTATCATATAACATTGAGTTTTTTATGTAATTTTGCTTTCATTAAAAAAAATAGGTGAACCAGACCCAGAAATCAAAATCACATGCTGTCAGATGTCACCATTCATTCCTCATAACTACAAAGAGAGCAGCTACCCCGTTGCAACATTTACTTTTACGGTATTACTCTACTATTTAAGTATTACCATCCTGAATTGTACATTTATTTGATAATTTTGATGTTTTAAAAAGTTAATTAATCAATTAAATTCCAGATATCTAATTCTGGAAGTACTGCAGCTGATGTCTCCTTGCTTTTTACTTGGGCGGTAAGTCTAAATTTGAGAGATATCTTTTCAGTTTAACATAGTTGGTTTTTGTTATAATTGTTTACTGTTTTGATGTTTTTTATCTTTTTCAGAATTCGGTTGGTGGGGAATCTGAATTCTCTGGCAATCATTTCAATTCAAAGATGAAGTGAGCATTCTATAGTCCGTAAAATATAATCCTTTGTCATTTCTCTGATTCTTTATTGATTTTATTATATTTCAACTGAAAATTGAATACTACGTATATTTTACTAGAGTATGTGATGGTGTACGTGGAGTTCTTCTACATCACAGGTACGTAGTTCTAAAGGGTAATATAATTTACAATACCAAATTTATCATATTTTGTACCAGTAACATTTGCAATAGCTGAAGTTGTTTAAGAAGTGTAGAAAATGTGGAAAAGAGAATACTGAACTTAACTTACTTGCATATAGAACTGCGTGTCAGCAGCCGCCTGTAACATTCGCAATAGCAGCCCAGGAGACTGAAGAAGTTGAAGTTTCAGAATACCCCTGCTTTCTAATTAGTGGTAACTCCAAGGAATTCACAGCCGAGGATATGTGGACTCAAATAAAGGAGGTAAAACCTTCTTTAGAATTATAATTTTATATCCTTAACTCGTAATTTCTTACAAAACTTGCTACATTACTGGCTTAACTGTAACTATATATATACTTCCTCATAATACATATACAAATTTTTCTTCTATAAAGGACCAAAATGTGTTTTGTAATGTTTGTATTAATCTGACAGCATGGGTCTTTCGACCATCTTGGTACAATTGAATCAACTAGGCCATCGGAATGTGGCTCATCAATTGGAGCTGCAATTTCAGCTAAGGTTACTGTACCGGCACAGGAGACCCGTACCGTGACTTTTTCTCTTGCATGGGCTTCCTCGAGGGTCAAATTTCACAGCGGCACGACTTACTATAGGTGGCTGATATATTATATTTTTTTTCATTTTATGATTAATTTATTCTTAATGTTAACTTATTTAAACCTTGACACATTATATTTATTGCGATTTGGAAAAATAGGCGGTACACAAGGTTTTATGGAACAGATGAAGACACTGCTGCAGAAAATCTTGCACATGATGCTATTGTTGGTAAGATTTTGTTGATCCAAAGCTTAAAATTGCGTTTGAAGTTGGAATCTTACATTGATTTTGCTTATATTTTTATTCGTGAAATCGTTCAGCTATCTTTGGTAACGAGATTATTGTTAAATATTTTTATGCCTTCGAATATTAGAACACAGCAATTGGGAGAAACAAATCGAAGATTGGCAGAGTCCCATTTTGTCCGATACAAGACTCCCCGAGTGGTATGCAGAAACACTATTTTTGAAACTATTAACTTTCAGATTTCATTTTATTACTTAAAGAAAAGATGTCTACTTTCTTCGTTCGACATTTCCCTTTATTTATTTTAGTAAAGATAAGACTCGTAATTGAATTGCAATTAGGTATGTGTTGTCACTGTTCAATGAGCTCTACTATCTGAATTCTGGAGGCGCAGTTTGGACAGGTAATTGTTTTATTTTTACAACAAATCTACAATCACCTATTATTAAAAAAAACCCTTTATCATCAGTTTATATTATCTATTGGTTATGAAAGTATCCCTAACAAAGTTGTACTACACAGATGGATTGCCTCCAGTGCCAAGCCTCGCTTCAGTTGAGACCACAAAATTTTCCCTCGACAAGGAGCACAAAACAACAGATGCAATTTTAAATGGTATGACTTCAATAAGTAACACCTTACAATCGCCAATCGCCTCAAATGCTGCATTTGGGCCATTGATGCTTGGAGAAGGGGAGGAGAACATCGGTCAGTTTTTGTACTTGGAAGGAAAGGAATATCAAATGTGGAACACCTATGATGTGCATTTCTATTCCTCTTTCGCTCTTTTGTATCTTTTCCCAAAGCTTGAGTTGAGTGTTCAGAGAGACTTTGCCATGGCAGTGAAGATGCATGACCCTGAAAAAGTTAGGATTGTCGATGGCACTTACACTCCAAGAAAGGTATTTACTGGTGCAACAAATTAGGAGATCTTAATTGATTTGGTTGTTTGTTTAATTATCTTTTCTTAAACAGGTTTTGGGATCGGTCCCGCATGACATAGGACTAAACAACCCATGGTTCGAGGTAAACTCTTATGCACTTCAAAATACCAATCGATGGAAGGATTTGAACCCCAAGTTTGTCTTGCAAATTTATAGGTGATCATTTCTATACATTATTTTTAATATGAAGTTCGATGATCATTTCATCAAGAGCATGGTTTTATTATATCTGAAATATGCTTGAATTTGTTGAAATCACCATTATTCTGGTTTTATTAGTTCACAAGTATGCTTGTTTACCTCATGATTCCATATTTTCCTCAAAAAAAAATGCAGTGTTAGTTTGTAGGCAATTATCAACCTACATTTGCAAGTCAACGGTTTTCCTACAAACACATCACTATACAAACAAAGTTTATTTAGTTCTTAAAAAGCTAAATAGGGTATTCCATGACCTCGATATGTCTACTTTTGTTGCAGGGATGTGGTTGTGACAGGGGACATATCATTTGCCAAATCTGTATGGCCATCAGTGTACCTTGCAATGGCATACATGGACCAATTCGACAAGGACAGAGATGGTATGATAGAGAATGAGGGTTTCCCCGACCAAACGTACGACATGTGGAAGGCCGAAGGTGTGAGTGCTTATTCTGGCGGCCTCTGGTTAGCAGCTCTTCAGGCTGCCTCAGCTATGGCTCGTCTTGTAGGGGACAAGGCGTCACAAGAGTACTTCTGGGAGAGGTACCAAAAAGCTAAGGCAGTTTACGCAAAATTGTGGAATGGGTCATACTTTAATTATGACAATGCCGGGGGTGAAATGAGCTCGTGGATCCAAGCCGACCAGCTCGCTGGTCAATGGTATGCTTGCATTATTGTTTGTATGTTCTTTTAGTATTTTATGGGTATAAAGTTAAAAAAAGGAGTTTTCATGGCTAAAATGTTTTAATATTTATGGTTATCTCTTACAGAGATATACATGAAATTACGGACATACTTACAAATATTTGTTATATAGGTATGCTAGAGCGTGTGGCCTTGAACCGATAGTAGACGAAAAGCAAATACAAACTGCATTTGAAACAATATACAAATTCAACGTGTCAAAGGTGAAGGACGGGAGAATCGGTGCGATTAATGGTATAAAACCGGACGGTGACAGTGACAGCATAGCGCTACAAGCAAGAGAGATATGGCCTGGAGTGACCTTTGCTGTTGCTGCCGCTATGATACAAGAAGGCATGGTCGAGACGGGTTTTAAGACTGCACAGGGCGCATGTGAAACCATCTGGTCCAGAGATGGATTTGGGTAAGAATTTAATTTATTTACCTCATGTGTTCATCTGTGCAAAATATGAACAATTATTAAAATCAAATAAGATGTATATGCTCTTGTTGAATTACAATTTTTTTTTGCTTAAATGAGCACTTTGCATTTGAAATGTTAAAGACTGAATTGTGTACAGTACTTCAAGCCCAGTGATGCTTATTTATGTATAATCCCTTCGAAAATTGCAGATTTGCGTTTCAAACCCCCGAAGCATGGAACAAAACAGGGGAGTATCGGTCGATACAATACATGCGGCCTCTCGCAATTTGGGCTATGCAATGGGCACTATCTCCTCCTAAACTCCACAAAGAAATTGAGACTGATGAAACAACCATGGATGGTTCTCAAAACCAAGGAGATTTCGACAAAGTTGCGAGTTTTCTAAGGCTTCCCAAAGAAAATAAATCGAAGAATATTCTTCGAGTTATATACGACATTATTCGTCAGAGTCCATAAATTGAGAAACTTTTCTTTCTTATCCTGAAATAAAACTAAAAATAGTGTTGGTTAAAGCTATTACAAATGCTTCAGGTGTTTTTTTTAACAGAGAGACTGATACACGAGTTGCTTTTAGCAATATTGTAACTTTTAATTCCCCTGTATATTGATTAATAAAATCCAATGGTAGATATGATATATATGATATGTCTTTGAATTCATCTTATAGGAAAAAAATGATAGAAAGTGCATTACATACATTATCTAATTTTATCATGTGAATGGCTTGTAAAATTGAACATTCTATAGGTGTTCATACTTCATACAATTATTATTATTGTTAAAAAACCAACCAGATAAGTACATTTTACTAGTTTCTGTGTATTACTGTTTGGTGTAAGTACGAATTTTGATGCAAATCAATGGACCAAATTAATAGAGTATATATAAACTGAGCAAAGAGTAGTTGGTCAAACCTCACAAGCTTTCTTCATATTAATATGGCACTCAAAGAATTTATATCACCATAACTTCACTAACCGAAACACACACTAAGGTGAGCCAATTTATTCAATTAATAATTGAGTTTACATTCTAAATAGATGCATGTATCTGCAATATGTTTTTAACACAAATGTGCATGATTTTTTTTTACTGATTGCATATGCATTGAGAAAAATAGATTGTGTGGATTATTAATGTGGAAAAATTCAAGTAAAAGAGTCCAAGTTTTAGTTCAACATAATTATTTTTGTTTCACATGAAATATTTGCAATGGATAATGCTATACATAAAAATATTGCCTTGCATATTGAACTTAAATCAATTTTTAGTGTATCTCATTTATTTTACAAGAAAATAATATAAAATATTAATATTATAATAAAATGAAACAATAATAATAAATAATTATAATAGAAATGATAATAATAATATTAATACTATTAAATAAAGATATTTTTAAAAATTATCTTAATATCAACAATGATTATAATCAAATAATAATTAAATATATTGATAAATATTTATATTTTATAAATATATTTAATAAAAATAGTAAATATAATTATAGGCATAATGAAAAACCAACATGAAATAATAATAATTATTAGAAAAATATTATTATATAATTATTATATTATTATTATGGGAATTTTAGTTATATGCCACTCAATAACAATCCAATTAGGAGAATGCCACTCAATAACAGGAAAATAGTTATATGCCACTCCATTTTGAATTAATTTATATTTATGCCATTAACTACATTTTAACATAATTAAAAAACAAATTAATCAAGAAATACCCAAAATATCCTCATTAGAAACTTTGAAAAAATGGAGAAAACAATAAAAGGCAGACATATATCAATATAGTATACCAGCAAAATCCATCAAAATACCAGTATAGTTACATATATCCCAAGTTTAATTAGCTAAATCTAATCTAGGGATTACAAAGAGTTAGTTTGTTTGAGTGCTTGTCTTGCTTAATCCTCCAATTAGCCAATAGTCTATTTGATTGTGAGTGTGTGTTTAGTCTTGAGCTCCACCGGTGTGTGTAAGTGAGCTCAAGATAGTCGGCTCGATTCTCCACCGGCGTGTGTAAGCGAGATAGAGTTCGGCGACGTGTTTGGGTTGGCGGCTCCACCGGCATGTGTAAGAGTCCCAATTCCGAAGTTATACATTGAACAAGCGATTTTGTTTAGTGGAGCGGACCAGACTAGTTACCGCAAGAAGCGGGAGCACCGAAGATCCGGAGACGTAGGCGAGGCAGTTTGTGCAAGCCGAACTCCGTCAACATTTGATTGAGCCACTCTCTTTCCTTTCTCTTAATTTCAATTCATTAGTATTAATTGCATTTGTTATTGTGAATTGAATGCTTGAATTGCTTGTTGAATTAATTGTAGAATTGCTTGATTGAATTGTGTAGAATTAGTTAAATTGATTGTGTTGGTCAATTGAGCAATTACAATTAGGAATTGGATTTGTGCAAAATTTGCAATTAGGTCCCTATTTGGTTGAACCGATCGGAATTTAAATAGACTAAGATCTAATTAACCTAAGCAAGTCCTTATGCACTGTTTGGTTGAACCGGTCAGAATTTAGTGGAGTGGATCGGGCTTGTTATCACAAGAAGCGAGGGCGTCGGAGACCCGGAGATGTAGGCGTGGCCAAGGGCAAGCTGAACTCTGTCAACACTTCTTGAGCCATCATCTTTCTCTTTACTATCTTTTATCTAAATTATTAGTAGTTGCATTGTGTGATTGTGAATTGTTTGAATTGCTTGCTTCGATTAGTATTGCTTAAATGGTCATATTGTGTTAGAATTGCAAGTAGGTGATTAATTAGTTGGTAAATCGAACGAATTTGGTTATTACACCTAAGCGCCTAGGTGTATCACCAGCAAAACCCATTAGACCCGTACTAATATAGTAACAAAGCCAAACCCATCAAAATACCCGTTCCAGTGGCTAGATGAAGCGAGTAAGAGGAGATCAGCCTAAATGTTGGGTTCGCCTGTGCTAGGTTTCACCTCTCTCGTTTAGGCGAGGCAGACGAGAGTGCTGCTAGGCGAGGCGGAGGACAGTATGCCTAGGCAGTGGCTAGTGGGGTACTATTGGGTTCAATTGTTGATTAGGTTAGAATCGAATAGATCGATCCGCTCTGCATTAAAAAAACAACTAATGGGGATATTTTGGGTATTTCTTGATTACTTTGTTTTAATTTATTTTAAAATATAGTTAATGACCTAAATATAAATTAATTCAAAATAGAATGACATATAACTAATTTTTTGTTATTGAATGACATTCTTCTAAATGGATTGTTATTTAGTGACATATAACTAAATTTCTCATTATTATTATTAAAAAAATAAAATATAGTAATTTGAATTGCGGATGCATGAGAGCATAACTTGAAGTAATAACTTATACCACCTATCTAGACTCCATAAATTATGGAGGCATCATTCCTCTTATGTCTACTTATGACACCTTTTTTTTTATTCATATTTGACTCCTTAAATGACAAATATAGATTTTATTTCTCACTCATGCTACAACCAAACATGAGATAAATATGAAGCAAAAAATGGTTATCGAAATCTTTAAAGTTTGTAGTGATTTTTTTCTTCTCGACAGAAATTCACCAACCATTCTTCGAATATTGCTATATCTTGTCTATTATATATAGATTTATGTTAATTAATGAAAGCTGAGAAACCTAAATCCAATTGCATAAAAAAGAATATGGATAGAGTGATTTTCAGGTTTAGTTGGTTTTTGTTAAGGACCGTAAATGTTGCAACCCAAATATGACACATTCAAAAAAGTTGTGTGAAATCCAACCAACTCGTTCGATTTACATCTCTAATTTACAGTGACTGAGCAAGACTAATAATGATGCAGGAAACAAATTCAATCATTCAAATAATTTAGACATCTTCTGAAGTGAAAGAGAAGACAATTATGTTATTACTACTAAAATAGACCTTGACTCTGTCAACGCTAATTTATATGAAGTTTTAGAATTCTACTATAAAAAAAGGGAAGCGACTAACTGTCCTCCATATAAGTCTTTATACTCAAATGTAGTAGTCTTTATATTTTTTAGTATAAGTTTTTATACTAAAAAATAATTATCATTGCATTTGTTTAATAAAATATTTATACAAAGAATTAAAAATAATTTATCATTGCATTTGAGTGAGGAGCGCGTAAGGGGGACGCTAATACGGGGACAGTTATATTTACTCTAAAAAAAGAACAGAACCAAATTTTGATTTACAACACTTTTCTAAAGTATGCTGCGTTTATTTGCAATATGGAACCCATAAATTATTTCACATTAAAAGATGGGATTTTTCTTTCTTTTTGAAGATAGTTGGCTAAGCTTATTTAGAATTTTATTCAATAATAAAATATGAGTTAAATTCTAAATTTATAAAAGAAGTCAGTAGACCAGCAAAATATTCGAATATACGCGTCTAACAGTTTTGTGGGGTCTTTATAAAAAATATATATTCCTTTTAAAATATAACAGCTGAATTGCACCTGTTTCCCTTTATAAAACAAAGCTAGAGTTTTGCACGATACTCTTTTATGTAAAATTGAGTTGCAAACTCAGTCAAATGGTTCAAAATTAACACACATGAATTGTCATTTTCAGTCTTATATATGCAAAGAAAGAATATTCATATATATTTAGTGTGTTTGTATTGTACATTAATAAATCATTGAAAATGTGGATACTACCTTAAGCTTTCTCTGACATTTGTGATCTAACCCAGCACAATTTGAGATAAGGAAAACAAAACAATAAAAAATTGTTAACTATCCTATAAAAAAACGAGGAGGGATCGGATGACCATAACTTTAAATAATTACAAAATTATCACAATTATTTTTTCATTTTCAAAGTTCAAATTATTGATATAAACCGTTGAATATGATCTCTACGATAAAATACACTCTCAAATCATATTTTTACATTTTTAAATTTTTTACTATTTATTAAGATGGGTACAAAATTCAATGGTTCAGATTATTGTTAACTTTGACATATTTTTGCATCCATGTTAATAAATAGTAAAAAAATAAACAAATATAAAATTTGATCTGAAGGCGTATTTTATTGTGGAGATCATATTTAACGATTTGGATCAATAATTTAAACTTTAAAAATAAAAAAAAATGATTGTGGTAACTTTGTGGCTATTTGGAGTTATGGTCATCCGATTCCTCCTCTAAAAAAAATCCCGCAAATTTAACTCATTTAGAGATTAATAATTTTTTGCTTGGGAAAAATTTATAAGGTTAACATTTAAATGTAGAAGAATCATTTTTATAAGAAGATTTTTTTGTAAAGAACAAAATTTAGACGAATTTTTTTAAGTAATTAAAAGCATTTCTTATGAAAATAATCAATTTTTAAGTCTTCCAAAATAAAAGATCTTGTATGATGACATTCTGTATCTCACCACGTAGCAAGGATGCATCCTTTTAGACGAAACCGCACACGTAAGACGATACAGTGATTACATCATTCAAAAGAGAAATAAGTTGAGGTATCAAAACGCAAATATTCCTTTCTTTCAAGTTTTTCGTTCGCTCTCTTTTCCTTTTGTATCTTTTCATTTCGAGGTTTCTACACTGCACATGGTCGGTCGCGTACCTAAATTTTCTCATCTCTCTTCTGTAGTGAACTACCAGTCAAACTTCGAAGTTCAAAAACCTGACAAGGTGGATCAATAATTGAAGCAACTGAGGAGAAATTGGAAGAGAAATGAAGAGACATTGAATCTCCTCTAATCCGAGCGGTGAGTATTCTTCCCACACAAGCTCAATGTCCACTATTTTTTTTTGCTTCAATCGAAACTTGTAGATGCTTATTCATAACGAGGTGTTTTAGCTATACGACATAGGCACATACGCATACTTCACGGCTGCTACTTGCAAATCTCTTTTCGGATCATCAATCGCATCCACCTTCAACACCTGTTGTTGAAGAAATAATCGGTTCAACCCTCGCTCCGTCACTCGGGGGATTTAATTGGCGAATCTCTCTCACTGAGAAAGTTACGTTCAGGAGTGATTTGGCGCCAATTAGGTTAGTTTTCTGATTTCAATCTAGATACAATTAGGGTTTGGAAGATCATTTCTTACTTTTCTCTATGATCAATTTTGAACTTGATTGCATTTTACTTCAGGCCATGAGTTCTCAGCTATCTGAGACAGACAAGCAGGAGAAAGGCCCAAGCAACTATGTGGATGATTCAGAGGCCTCCACATCAGCATCTGCCAATTACACACATGTAGAAGAGGAAACCTCTCCTGATTTATTGAAGAACACTCCTTCAAATATTGCAAGGTTAGAGGATGTCGTAGAGCAGTGTAAAGCTCGGCACAAGTATCTCGCAAGAACAAAAAGCCCTTCTGATGGAGAGGATGTGCGCTGGTACTTCTGCAAAGTGCCCCTGGCTGAGAGAGGTATTCCTTTTTTGGGGTCTTTATGCGAGCACCAATTGATGCTTAACTCCTAACCCTGGACCTTTTGAGAAGAAAATGTAGTTCTTTCCTTTCCCCAAAAGATCAAAATGGCAAGGCAGAACAGTAGTGAACAATAGGTTTATCCTAATATAGTTACATATTAATGAGCAAGGTTCATTGTGCCCCAGTGTTCCTTTTTACTTGAACCCTTTTATGTGTTTTGTTTCTTAGCTATTCTCACCGAGAAAGAATGTTATTTTGACAGTCTTCAGCATATAGTTTTATTTACTTTTTAATAAGAAATAACATTGGGTACTTTTCCAGTCTAGTCTGGTACTGACATGATACCAGCTGAAATAAGAATTTTCATCTGTTATTACTAACAACTGATAAAGAATATTACATCAAACCTTTTCCTTTAGGATATTCTTCTATTTAGTTTTTTAATTAGAAATAGAATCGGGATACTTTGCCAGTCTAGTCTAGTACTGACATGTTATCCGCTGAAATGGGAATTATCATGTGTGTTTACTAGCATTTTTTTAAATCGTGCTTACACACTAGTTTGAGATAAAATATAAATGTGCAGAGCTTTCAGCAGCAGTACCTCGAACTGAAATAGTTGGGAAAAGTGATTATTTTCGATTCAGCCGGAGAGACTCCCTTGCACTCGAGGCTTCTTTCTTGCAGGTCATAGATGATTAATTAACTAAAAAGCTAAATTGTAGATCTCTATAGTTTGACATTATTTGTTTGGTATGAATTCTCTGAAGTACTGTTTAACTACAGAGGGAAGAAGAGCTGCTTGCATATTGGTGGAAAGAGTATGCAGAGTGCAGTGCAGGCCCAAGTGGGTCTTGCTCAGCCAGTAAGGATACAGAACCAGACGATTTATATGTAGTTGAGGAAGAACGAGTCGGTGTACCCGTCAAGGGAGGCCTCTATGAGGTAAAAAAAAAATTAAAAGATGAATTCGAAGATGACATTCCTATATTCCATGCTACTATTGGGATGCATACAATTATGTTGAATCATTTGCAGCTCGTATTCCTTGCATTTCAACCATCATTTATTTAGTGTCATTTGCAAATGACACCCCATGATATAAAGCTAGGTTAGTGCATAGCAACATTATAGGATTGCATGTTTTGGAACTAATTGCACTAGAGCTCTTAATAACAAGCTCATGCTATACATACTTGAAGTCGAAGATCCAAGTCCTATCTGGCTTGGCCTCTAGTACAAATTGGGTTTTTTAAGGACTTTATTAAATATTGCCATGCAATTCTTTGATCTTGTGTGCATTCTGCAAACATTTCACACAAAGTAGTGGTTGTAGTTACTCATATGGGGATGCCAGATGTTTCAGCAACAAAATATATGTTAGATTTTGTTCTGACAAACATGAACTTAAGACTTAAAATGTTTTAGGTTGATTTGATGAGGAGACACTGTTTCCCTGTCTACTGGAATGGAGAGAACAGACGTGTGTTGAGAGGCCACTGGTATGCGAAATCTGGACCAGACTGGATTCCGTTGCGAGAGGATGTGGCTGAACAGCTTGAGCTTGCTTACCAGTGCCAGGTACGTCTTGAACTTGACTTATTATAATAAAGTGAAGTCCAAGCAAAAACCGGTTAATTATTTCACAATTTTAAAATTAATGTATATCCAGGTTTGGCACCGACGCAAGTTCCAACCATCAGGGCAATTTTCTGCACGTGTTGATTTGCTTGGCACCTCACAGGTATGTTTAAGCATTATTAGTAAAAATTACATACTTGGTTTTTATTAAATATGAATTTCTCTTCGCGTGTGTGCCCCTCTGAAATGCTCTAGAATGTTGTGCATATGCCAAGTTGAAAAATTTGCTATATTCCCTATAAAAAAATGGAAACAAAGAAACCTTCCCAGATATTATGTTTCAATACCTATCACTCTTTTAGTTATGCTTGACCGGATAGTGAGAAATAGGAGGTAGCTTAGACATCTTTATTTCTTTTTTTTTCATATAAAAGTGAGGACCAAGCGCTATACCAGATAAGTTTCATCTTAGGGGTATGATGGTGTTCTGTTTTTTGCTGTGGTGGTAGACATCATGTATTGTATTGTGCTATAGATTTTTAAACTAAAAACTTTGCCCTGTATTGATGTATCCTTCATGTTATTTAGGGTTCTCATGCTTTATTCACTGGTGAAGATGACAATTGGGAGGCATTAGTTGTTCACAGTGGTGGCAATAGTGTCAAGGTGAGGCGTGGTTTCTCTACATCTGGATCTTCTAAACCCACCCAGGTAATAGACTTTAATGGTGTTATCTTATTTTGTTTCCTATTTAATCAAACTGCAACACCTCCAACATTGCTGACCTCTGAAAACTTTTTTGTGTCTACTTTACAATGTACTTTTTATTTGTTAGGATGAGCTGCGGCAACAGAAAGAGGAAGAGATGGATGACTACTGTTCTCAGGTATGCTTTGCTTTCTAATCAGATGACTGGATATCTAATAGATGCATTATTTTGAATGTCTAGTATTTTATGTGTCATGGCAGGTGCCTGTTGGGCACCTAGTCTTCATGATTCATGGAATAGGTCAGAGGCTAGAGAAAGCAAACCTGGTAGATGATGTTGTTGACTTTAGACGTTTAACGACTAGTCTAGCTGAGAGGCATTTGACACCATATCAGAGAAGCACCCAAAGGGTTCTCTTTATTCCTTGCCAGGTACTGACACACTGAGACACACACTAGCACTTTGGCACATACTCACATAATGAGAAATTTTAGTAGTATAATTGGATGTGTGTTGGTACAGTGGAGAAAGGCTCTGAAGCTTAGTGGGGAGAGTGCAGTTGAGAAAATAACATTGAATGGAGTAAGAGGCCTGCGTGTTGCATTAGGAGCAACTGTTCATGATGTTTTGTATTACATGAGCCCAATATACTGTCAGCAGATTATCGATTCGGTATAGATCCGTTTTCTTCTCTTTTGTAGTTATCCAACTAGGACTTATATTTCATTATAGGATATGCCAAATAAAGGATACGAGTGTCTCACTTTGTGTTGTATGAGTACTACTTGACAAAAAGCTATATCTTTCGGTGTACCATTTGAGCTCAATTTGATTAACACAACACTTCACTATGAAGTAAATTAGAAAAAGAAAATGAAAGACATGGAATTCTAGCAGTACTAAAACCCATTCTGGCCCTAGAAATATACAAGATCCATCTATTTGGTGATTTAATCATACATATTGCTTCAAATTGTGAACTTATACAAATTAACTAGCTAACATCACAAATGATCTGTTGGAAAATGGTCAATTGTATTTGTTATCAGGTCTCAAGCCAGTTGAACACATTATACATGAAGTTTCTGAAGAGAAACCCTGGGTACAATGGGAAGGTCTCAATATATGGCCACTCTTTAGGCAGTGTTCTCTCATATGATATCCTCTGTCATCAAGAGAGCCTCACTTCTCCATTTCCCATCGATTCGGTGACCTTTGAGGCAGTAAACAATCAAGGAGATGTGGTTAATGATGCCCATGAGCCATTTTTATCTACTTCACAACCTGGGAATGGTGACAAGAAGACATGCCTCCATGTGTCATTCTCTGATGAAATCGTTACAGATGACTCCAAAATGGAAAATGGTGAGACATCACATGGCCTTGAAACTGAATTGGAAGATGATCTGGGCGGGGGTTGTGCTGTTAATGTTGATGTAGTTGATAAAGACGAGCTGATTTCATCCTTGGAGAAGGAGGTATGCTAATATGTTTTGAAAAAAGATGGAAACATGGTTGAGCCGACTTAAGATTACGATCAATATGAAACTCGTAGAAATTACAAACTAGAAAGTGCTAAGATATCAAAACACTGTATTAACATGGATATCATAAAAAGCTCTTTTACCTGGAATTGATTTTGCAACCATTTGAATATATGAAAAGCAGTTCTGATATTTATGCTATCCTTTTAGTAGTCTACTTTTATTTTGTTTGCTATGTTTAACTATGTAGGTAAAAATACTGAAAGCCAAAATAGCCCAACTGGAGCAATGTTATAGTAATCAGCTTGTTCAAGGTATTTGGATTCAAATTTCGTTATTTTGCTGTGTGCCATAGGTTCTTTCTTCCTTCTCTGTTTCTTTTATACTGTAGCAATCAATTAAAAGTATGATTTATATTAAAATAGCTAACAATTAATTATGGGAAACAGGAGAAGAGCCTATATCTGAAAATAAACAATCCATTTTAAGAAAAAATTCCAAGGTGCAAATCGAAAAGGAGAACTCTTACAAGCCTTACATTCGTTATACTAGGCTTGATTTCAAGGTAATAACTACTTTTTTATATCTTTATCATTTGTTCCTACTTTACTTAATAATGTTCTGGTATTCTTTTACATATGTAGGTGGATACTTTTTTTGCTGTGGGGTCACCTCTTGGAGTGTTTTTAGCCCTACGTAATGTCCGTATAGGAATCGGTAATGAACCTAAATAGCAACATTCAGTAATTTAAACTGTATACCTGTATAGCATTAATAGTCCATATCATGAAAATTATTTTGGATATATTCAGATGGCTATATAGAAAATATTTGTGTTGATTTGCAAGAATGTTGTTCAGGAAAATGAGGATAAACATCCTTGTGGTAGACATTAATTTCTTTTTTTCCTACTTAATTTTGTATAAGAAATTGTAGTAGAACTTTTAACAATACATGTCACACTTAAGCCTTATTGTTCCTACAGGATAAGTATGGTATATATGTCCTAAATCCTAATAATATTAAAAAAGCACTTAACAATAATCATGGTTTGTATTTTATTTTGTTTAAAAGGCCGTGGTCAGGATTATTGGCAAGATGATAAGATACAAGAAGAGATGCCTTCTTGTCATCAGATGTTTAATATTTTTCATCCTTTTGATCCTGTAGCTTACAGGTACGAAATATTTACTGGTTTGATATGAAAAATGAATTCCCCTCCTAGGGGTCCTACTACAGAAAAGCAAAGATTATTGTACATATATATGGTGTATGAAAAGATTTGATATCTCATGCAGAATCGAACCCCTTGTATGTGAGGAATATATCAACACTCATCCAGTAATTGTACCATATCATAGAGGTGGCAAGAGGCTTCATGTTGGATTTCAGGTTCTTTGTGTTGTTAGCATTTTCTTGTTCTTTGGTGTCACGGAAGAAAAAATATGAGCATTTGTGCAAACTGCAAATTATGATATGAATTTATTTTCATTTATAAATTCAGGAGATTAAAGAAGATATAGCGACAGTCTCTAATACTGTGGCAACTCATATTTGTTCTTTGAAGGTAGCAAAGCCTTATCTTTTGTTTCTTGTTTTTTGTTTTTTTTGTGGGGGGGTCAGGGGTCAGGGGTCAGGGGTCTTATTATCATTTATTAGTAACCTTTTTATTTGTTTATGTAATTAGGAAAGAGCAATTAATGTTCTCCAGCCAAAAGCCAAAGAAACTATAGAAGGTATTATGGTAAACAATACATATATTACATGCTTTTTATGAAGCATTCATATGTTAGCCTGTATTGACATGGCAAACTAATTATTTGAAATGTCATAGAAAAAGCTGAAAGCTTCCATAAGAAAGAAAGGTCATATGGTTCCTTAATGATGGAGAAATTAACAGGTTCTGAAGAGGGACGTATTGATCACATGCTTCAGGTTATTATTATTTCTTTTATTAAATTCCTCTTAAAACATTCCTAATTGCTGAGTATATTTTTCCTGTTTTCCTTGTACTCATTTCCTGTTTTTATGCATTCTTTTTCAGCACAAAACATTTCAACACCCTTATATTCTGGCTTTAGGATCTCATACGTAAGTTAATTCAAAGTATAATTTTTTAATTTAATGAACTTTTTATGGTAGTTATGTGGCCTTCATTGTTGCACTGTTATGCAGAAATTACTGGAGAGATTATGACACGGCACTTTTCATTTTAAAGCACTTGTACCGGTTCATACCAGAAGAACCCCCGTCTGATGATAGTAAACCCATTAAACTATTTTACGAGCGGGACCCAATAGATGAAGAGACCCCTTTAACCTTTTCTGACAGAGTAGCGGTTCGTGAGTTCTCTAGAAAAGCCAGGAAGCACTTCAAACAATAGTAAGTGTTCTTTCCCAATCCGTTGTGTACAGGAACAATTGCATATCTGACCTTGCAAAATATTCAACTATCATCTGTACTTTATGCCAATATGAGAAGTATCTCAGTTGATTATGAAAAATGTCATCCATAGTGCGCTAGGTTGTTTTTTCAGATATACAAGAGCTTATGGGACGGAAAGCCATTGGTATTTTTTTTTTGGAGTACATAGGAAAGTTTTAGTAAGGCATTGCAGATTTGTCATGTAGGTTTCCTGTTTGCACGTTATTCTGAAGGTTTTTTGGATCATAGATGGGGTGCATATGAAATTGACTTGATTCATTTTTTTTTCTCTATTTGCGCGTCTTCCTTATTCTGAGTTGTGGTTTGGTCCAATCAGTACAGTACCTCTTGTGGTACAAACCTGATCATATTCATGTTGGCCTACTTGAATGTCTCTTGAATGTTTTGATTCTGTACCAACTGCCAAATCACAAACAACTCTCTACTGCTGAAAGAGTAGACTGATCTTTAGCGGATTATTTTTATCTCAGGTAAATCTTTCTAGCAAAGCAAATCACAGTAGTCATCAGGGGCATGCTATACTGGAAGGAGCTAAAATTCTTGACTTGCCATGTACATTCTTTAAATGATGTAAATACACGTACACCTGGAACAGTTGTATAAATTTAGTCAGCGTATGTTTTTCTTTAGGTCTTTTCACCGGGAAAAAAAGGAAAAAAAAGAAGAAAATGAAGCTAGTGCGTCTCAAAGAACCTTCAAGTTTTTGTTTCAATCTTTCAGGGGGACGAGCAAACAATCTTGTTAACATTAAGATAGAATGGCATCTCAAAAGTTGTTACGCTTCTGTTACTTGATGGATAGGTTGTATTGACAACAAATTTAGTTGACAATCAGGACAATTAACATAACACTTGCTAAAACTGATGAAAACAAAATATTCTGATATGTTCATGTGTATTAAATTTATGGAAACTAGCCGTGCATCACTCTAAAACCTACATCATTTATTATGGAAATCATTGTAGTCGCAATCAATCATGTCAAACTAGCAGATTTATTGCCATTCTTTTTCTACTGTATTGTGGCCACAATTAATTTTATTGCGACCGCAATAGATTTTCGTTTGTGCTTTTTTGTTTGGACTTTGATCAAATTAAGTTGGATTTAGTTCAAATAATAATTTTTTACTTTATACTAAGACTCATATATAATTTAATTGATCATAATCAGTCTATTAACAATTATAATCAATTCACTTTAGTTCTATATGCATTTGTGTTTAAAATCTTAGTGAAATATGTACAATGTCTTGAATATTAAATTAATCACTTTTTACGGCATTTTCACATGTTACTTCTCGTAACATTGGTGACAGTACACGACATGTAGTAATCATATAATACATAGTTCAAACTTAATTTATTAGAATTGACGTCTCAATTTCAACAAGAAAGACATGGAAGATAGAGAGAAGTGAGAGACATAAATAATGAGTTGGCACACTGGTTTTCCAAAATTCGAATTTTTAATGCCGAATTATTTAAAAAAATCTGTAACTTTAAAAAAAATTGTTTTTAATTTAATGTCGGTTGTTTGTTAATATACGGTGATAAAGTTAATTTTTACCATGAATATTAACAACCGGTGATAAAAATAACTTTTATCATCGTTTTAAAAAAAATCGGCATTAATTAAAAACATTTTTTAAAAAGCTACAGAGTTTTATGATCGGTTTTTTGGATAATAATCGGGATTAATACAATTGAGTGTTTTTAATTCTTGATATCACTAAGATCCTGTGATAATTAGGCGTCACTACTAATGCTCTTTTTGTTGTAGTGAAATTTTTAAATATCTTCAATTTTTAGTTTAGTTTGTTGGTCAAGTTAACTAGATCTAAGATGGAGAGTGATGTATAACCAAGAAGTCTTTAACGATGTTTGAATATCGATAAATTGTGTTATGGATCAAATAATCAAAATGAAAATTAACTTGAATGCATTATTATTGATGATAAAATCAACTAAATTGTACCATTATTGATGAAAATCAACGATTATATTTTATTTTTGTTCATAGCATACTCACAAACTCACACTTGAAAATTAGTCTAAAGAATTGTAATCATGTTTTGATTAAATTGAATTTAGGAAATATAAAAATAAAAGAGTTTGCAGTTGAAACCAAAGATTGCGGCACATTCTCTCGAGAAATTTAGAGATGTGCAAATAGAGGCAGATATATATCCAGAGAATGAGGTCGATTTAACCATTTTTGTATTTTGCATTACTCTATAGTCTATCCAGACACAATCAAACACACACACATTTATTACCGTTTTGGCATACCAATTAATTTAATATCAATCGTATAAGATTACGACGTTCGCGCACCGAGACAATACAATCGAGATGGCGATACAATCAACACGACGATACAATAAAAAATGTATAACCTTTATATCACCTCTATATAAATATAACATTTGTCATTCTTATATCATCCAATATACAATCTAATTTATCATTCCACTATATTTCTCTATTGTTATATTTTCTAAGGCCAAAAGGTGACATTATTGTAGCACCAATTTTGGCTTAGGTGGTTTAAGAAATGAGGAAGCAAGGCAGGTATCAAAATTCATACTTATACTTTAATTACCTTTAGTGCTTATTTTGTTTATTAACCAATAAAGAATAAATTAAGCACGTCGTTTGAAGTTATGAAGAAATCATCAAATAGAACGATAGACATTTAGATCATTTGAAGTTTGACAAATTTATGTTATTGGCCTTTGAATCATTTAGAGATGACAATAAGATTTTCCAAATTAAAAATATTTCTAAAGAATGTTAAAACTGTAAATATCTTCAATTTTTAGTTTAATTTGTTGGTCAAGTTAACCAAATCTGAGATGAAATGTGATGTATGACCAAGAAGTCTTTCACAAAGTTTAAATAAATATTGATTATTTGTGTTATGGATCAAATCATTAAAATCAAAATTAACTTAATTGCATTATTATTGATGGTAAAATGGTAAAATCAATTTGATTGCACAATTATTGATGACAATCAATGATTGTATTTGATTTTTGTTCGTAGAAGACTCATAGACTCACGCTTGAATATTACTCTAAAAGAATTAAAATCATGTTCCAATTAAATTAAATTTAGGCCCTTGGTAGCACAAATCTAAAAATAAAATAGTTTGCAGTTGAAATCAAGGATTGCCCCCACATTCTCTCGAGAAATGTAGAGATGAGCAAATAGAGGCAGGTATATATCCAAAGAATGAGGTCAAATTAGCCATTTTTGTATTTTGCATTACTTTATGTAGTATTTTCTTTTCTCTTTTCAACACAAAATAAAGAAACTTCTATAATTTACTATACTTTTGAACTTTCAGCTTCTAAATATTGATAAAAGAATAGCAAGTTATCGATACTGAATTAGCTAAAAGCACTTTTGAATGGAAGATTTGATGAGGGCATTTATTTTCGTTTTTATTTTTGAATTATGAGTAAGTGAACTATTTAGTAGGGTGCATATGAATCAGGTTGGTCGGATTTGGTCACCTTTTCAAGCCGATATATATCAATCGGGTTTTCATTATAATAATTCATCACCGATCTGCATAGTTCAAAATCCAATTCACTTTATTGTTTTTTTATGGTCGGCCACGCGGGTTTTTGCGGATTTATTAAAATTAATTATACAAAAAAATGTATATTTCTTAAATTTTCACGTTTACATTATTCATTAAATATCTAATATATAACAACTCTTTTTTCTAATCTCATATTTCTTTACTTTGAATTTGTTCTAGCACACAACATAATTAACAACTTCAAAAAAATATATAAAATACTAAAAAAATTACACTACTCAACAGAAACAAATTCATTACGCGGATCGGTGCTGTAGAGAAAAGGAAATAAATTATTTAACGGGTTAATTAAAAATTAATTTGTAATTAATTCAATGAATTTACATTCCCCAATTTTTCTGAGTATGCAAATTCAATGTATACCCCTGCTATTTTGGAAACTAATTAATAGTAGGAGACGCGCATTTACTCGCTTTTTCAAACTTCCAATCTATTTATGGTACGAGAAATTTGAATTCTTAGCGTCTGTTGTGCCATGCTTTTACATATTACCTTTAGACATATAACTGTTACTCTGTTAGTGTTTGTTCATTTTGAGAAAACAAACAAATTTATCTCAATAATACCCCTATCCTGTCTGTCGTCAGTCATTTCAAGACTTTTTTGCAAATAATAAACTTCAGTGAGGTGTGAATTTATGTGAACAATTGGGATCCGAATCTGCTGCTCGTAAAATCCCTGCTTGTTTGCAAATAATAAACAATTGGGATCCGAATCTGCTGCTCGTAAAATCCCTGCTTGTTTCTTGCTTGTTCCGATCCGACCGCCACAAATTGATCGACCGCTACAGACGGCTGTGATTTGAAATATTGACTCTCATATTAACCCGACTCAATTGTTTTGAATACTATGTTACATTTTATAAAATATTTATCATTCTACACAATAAAATAATTTATTATTATATAAAATTTAATCAATAACAAACATAATATTTATTTATATATATTTATATGTAATATTTTTTATTAAAATAGTTTTCTATTTTTTTCCTTACGAACAACATGATTATAAATATTAATATCCATATATTAATATTCTAATATCGTTATGACACTTTGTTTATCATTTTTTCTTTAGTTTCAATTATTTTTTAATTTGTTAATATAAAATAAGATTATGAAAAAAATATCATAGAAGTTCAATAAAAATTGCAACTCATTTAACTCGTATAATTCGTAAAACATTTATATAAAAATTAAATGGACCGAGTGTGTTGACAGGTAAGTTGACTCAAATTTTTTTTTGAAACGGATATAATTAAGTTTGGGTTAAAATTTTGATAAAAAAAAAAGCATTAACCCCGAAGAATTAAATTGAAAAAAAAGATATATAGTAGTTCAAGAATTAAATTGTACACCGAAGAATAAATCTCATTGATCGAAATAACAGATTTGTCGGAGCAAACATTTATTATGCACCAAAACCCTCTTGTTTGATATACTCTTCCACTTCTCTCACAATTACACTCACAAAATCTTACTTCCATTCCAATTGAATTTTGTAAGAAAAAATAACACAAATTAAGAAAAGGAGAGCTTGGTTGATCTCTCCTCTTTGTTTGCAATCGTTTCTCTGTTCAGGTTCGATCTCTTTACTTTGTTGATCTATCTATCTATTTGTCATTTTTCTCTAGTTTAAGATTCCGAGACCAGATGAGCACCTCTAGTCTAAATCCGATTCTGTTTGCATGTAGTACTCCCTTTGAAATCGGAATCTGTATTTATTGAGTTGAGATCTGTTGGGGGTCTTGCACTTGGAGGTTGGAGCTTGGTACTTGATTACTCAAGTACTAATCCTTTTGCTTATGTTTGAGATTGAGATAAAGTGAAAGATAGATCCTGATTTTTATTTGATAGTTAACACTTAACACCACTACCAGAAAGTGTTATGTTGTTTCTCTTGTTTGCTTTATTGTAATATTTTGGTCTGTTCTGCTTTGACTTGGGGGTTTAGTCACTGAATTACTGTTTCATTTATTCTGGTTCTTGCTCTACTGTGAAGCACAATTATATGTTGCAAATTTAGAATTCTTAATTGGTTATGTTTGAACAAGGAGAAGGTTGTGCACAATTGTTATTGCCGCGAGTTAACGACTTCCTATTTTTTGTACCTTTTCAAATGCGAGTTAATGACTTTCTATTCATCACAAGTAACGGTCATTTGTTCAGGTTAGGAAAGGTTATTTCGAGTTCATTTCAGAAAAGATCAAGAGGTTAAGAGGCAACAACAACAACAAAGCCTATAGTCCCAAACAAGTTGGGTAGGATAGAGATGAAACCAAATAGAAGTATTCGATTCCATAAGAATGGCCGAATTTTCACGTTGATTCGCCAAGCCTATCACCACAACCCTCCTCCTTTTTCCTGTTCAGGCTATGTAAGTAAGCGACATAGGGGGAGTTAGATGCAATCACCCTAGAAATTTGTAATTGACTTGATTAAGTCTTAATCTTATATGGAATGGAAACACTTAAGTCCGTAGCTTCTTTTAAGTCAAGATCAACAGATTGAATTCATTGTTTGGAGTTCATTTTGGAAAGAAAAGTTGTGTCAAATTTACGACGTGCACAAAAGTTTTGGCTCCTTTGATGCTTAAACAGAAGAGCAGTTTATGATTTTGTCTGGATTTATTACTTTATCTTTGTTTCTCTTGCAACACAGCTAATAAAGGTCTTCTTCTATTTAACAGTGATAGAATGGAGGAAGAGGTTAAGATGCAGGAACTGCCGTGCGAATTCTCAGATGCACCAATGGCAAAAAATCTGAAGCGATGGTCGACGTTGGCCGTCAACCCCTTGCCCCCTGGATGCAGTTGCACTACCTTATCTCAGTACTATTATTTTCATGGTGAACCGTTGCCACTAGATGTCCGTGTGACCCCTATAGAAATAGACAAAGAACTAGATGTTGTAATACCACCTGTTGAGATGCAACTTGATGAGGAGCAAAAAAGTAATTCTTCACATGAAGCAGGTGCGACTATTGAAGAAGCCCATGCAGGGCAGCCTCTTGTCATTGAGGGGCAAAGTGGTAAATCTGTTTTAGAGAATGATGGTGCGAGTGATCAATGGTGGATGAGGTCAAAGGTGTACCAACCCCCTAAGAGAAGGCCAGTTTCTGCTATCCGCCATTGCCCGGTAGGCTGTGGTAGAGATCAGGGTTCAACTGTGGCTGGTTTTGACAGTATAAGAGTACAACACGAAAAGATAAATGGTATGAACAAACCTGTTATAGAAAAGAACGCAGAAGAAGTTTCAAATCGTGTTGGTGGTACAAATGGAAGCAGGAAGGAGGCTGTTGAAGCTGTAAAGGATGTCAGTATGGATAACAACTCAGATACCTCACAACACAAGGTGGTGAAACCAACTAAGATAAAAATTCGATTTAAGAGGAGAACAGAAGAAGCGTCTAAAGAAACTATCCTATTCTCTAAGAGCCCAAGTGAAATAGCCAAGGAGAGAACAGGTACCCACAACCAACTCGCCATCAAAAAGTCTCCCATGAAAGTCGTCTGCAAGAAAAAGGTTGGCATCAATCACCCGGCAAGCAAAACCACTCCTAGGTTTCCCCATATTGATAGGCGTGCACCAGGGGATGCGGATCTGGAGGAATATGCCAGCCATGCCATGTTGCAATCTCGGAGTTGCCCCTCTAGGGTCCCTGCCAAGAAATCTGTTTTAGCTTCTGGCCGTCCCAGTCCGACAAACTTCAAGCTTGGCAAGACGGTTGCTAAGAAAAACATACCACTGTCACAAGCTAGATCAAGTGGGCTTAATGAGCTCCAGCACAACACTGCCTATTTTGGACCCAAGAAGGATAATATACCAACAGACCCAAGAGGAAAGGTGAAGAGGTGCTTGCGCTTGTATCAAATAATATTCCGAAATTTGTTGCAAGAGGTTGAATCTGGTAATAAGCCGGCAGATATGGAAGGACACCGAATTGACCTGAGAACTGCCCGCATCTTGGGGGAACTAAATGAGACACTAAACAGGGCCGTGCCAGTTGTCGGCTCAGTGCCAGGGGTTGAGGTCGGAGACGAGTACCGCTACCGGGCTGAGCTCTCTATTTTGGGCCTACATCGGCCACCCCAAGCTGGCATTGACAGCACTATGTGGAGGGGCATACGTGTAGCTACCAGTATTGTTGCCTCAGGCGGATATACAGACGACATGGAGAACGAACATGTTCTGATTTATACCGGTGCTGGAGGGCAGCCGACCGGGAAGCCTGGTCATACCTTGCCCCAAGATCAGAAGCTAGAGAGGGGCAATCTCGCACTAAAAAACTGCATTGATACGAAAACACCAGTACGGGTCATACATGGGCAGAACATTGGGGACTCAGGTAAGGTCATCATGAACTTTACATATGATGGACTATACAAGGTCGAGGAATTCTGGCGTGACGAAGAGACTTATGTGGTTAAAGGAGTGAAAATGACTGTAGCTGTGTTCCGTTTTCGGCTAAGGCGGCTGGAAGGGCAGCCTGAACTGAACTGGAGCAAGTTGAAAAAGGTGAAGAAGTCAAAGGTGCGAGAAGGGCTGTGCTCGAAGGATATATCTATGGGGCAAGAAAAACTGCCAATCTGTGTTATAAACACCAATGACAATAAGAGATTGGGACAGTTCCGATACATCACCAAATCAGTGTACCCATCCTGGTACCAGAAGAGGCGACCCAAGGGGTGCAATTGCAAGGGTCGGTGCTCTGATGTGATGGCCTGCTCTTGTGTAGCTAAGAATGGGGGCCATATCCCATTCAACTTCAATGGAGCCATTGTCCAGGCAAAGCAGCTGATATACGAGTGTGGGCCCATGTGTGGGTGCCCTCCCTCATGCTACAACCGTGTCAGCCAGCACGGCATCAAATTCCCACTGGAAGTGTTCAAGACTCAGAGACGGGGCTGGGGGGTCCGTTCTCTGTGCTCAATCCCTTCAGGCAGCTTCGTGTGTGAGTACATAGGGGAGCTGTTGTTGGACCAAGATGCGGAGCAGAGGAAGAATGATGAGTACCTCTTCGATATTGGGCACAACTATGACGACTCTGCACTCTGGGAGGGGCTGGCAAGCGATGTGCCCGGCATTGGCATCAGGCAGCCTAGCACTGACATGGGGGCCGACTCGTCGGAGGGGAATGAGCAGGAGGGGTTCACTATAGATGCACTGGAGATGGGGAATGTGGGGCGGTTCATAAACCATAGCTGCTCCCCTAATCTGTTTGCACAGAATGTGTTGTTTGATCATGATGACAAGAAGATGCCACACATCATGTTCTTTGCAGCTGAGAATATCCCTCCTCTGAAGGAGCTGACATACCACTATAATTACACCATGGGGTCAGTCCATGACTCTGAAGGCAATGTGAAGGTTAAAGAGTGTTATTGCGGTTCATCTGAGTGCAGCGGGAGGCTCTATTAGTTTGGTAAGCTCTCCTGTGCCCTTTTTGTTTTTTTCCTGAGTTGCTTGGATTGGCAATTTTGTAATAGAGGTCACTGTGTGGTACTCTATTGTTTTGGTGTTGTCAGCAATGTTACTGGTATTTTGTTGCCTTTTCTGATCTGTTGGTAATTTCTATATGGAAGTCAGGATATTGGTACTGCTCTGAGCAATATGTGCTATAATAACCTCCTTTTGAAATGGGGCTCAACTGTTATTTTTCTGGTGCTTTTACTTCTTATTATGACTTGGCTAATTTGAAAGTTGAGTTGGTTCCTTTTATAATTGCATATGAATTGTTTTTCTCCTGGTCCTGGATTGTATTTGAATTTACTTATGTTTGACTAGTTGCAGCAGAGGCAATTAAGGTATGGTTTTTGTTTCATCAATCATTTCTTCCCTGAAATTATTTTGTACTTGCAGACTTGCAGTGCTTTTGACTCGGCTTATTAGTTGATTATGTATCGTAAGATCTAGAAAAAAGGCGGTTACTTTTGTGTGATGAGAATATTATGGTTTGTTTGTTATTTGTTCTAATATGTGTATTCAGCTTAACATTTCTCTGTCGTAGTTGCTGCCATAGAAGTGTGCAAAATTTTTGTTTTCCTAATAAGAAAATGCGTGCTAGCAAAACCTGTCAGCATGTGTGGGATTAATTTATTAATTTACACTTCAAATTGAAATATTGCTATATTAGGCATAAGATATTAACTATTGTGCATCCGCAATTATTTTGAAATATAGAAAATCAAACTTACTTTTATTAGGTTATATTTTCCGTTTCTCATGATGAGCTGATACAGAAGCTACCAATAACTGTTTCTTATATACATTCTGCCATCTTATAAGAGTGGCTATATTTTATTATCAGATTTATAATTATGTTCTCTACTTCTGAAAGAGTTTTCAGTGCTCTTTCTATATTTGTTAGTAAAATTAAGTGTACTTTTCTCAGTTATGAAATTATCCTGTTGCGATTAATTAGAAATAGTATTAACTTATTAAGATAGAACAACTAAATAGGATTATTTTCTTCCTTTCGTCGAATTTATAAAGCTTTTTAATGGTTGTTACACTCCTAGTAAAATGAAAGTACAATTGACTTGAGGATGCTTAATGCATAACTGCGTTCAATACACCATTCAGAAAAACACTGATAAGATTTTTATTATGTTATAAATCCAAATAAAATTAGTCATTGATTTGAATTCCCATTTTCCTGAGAAAGTTGATTTGATTAATAATGCGTAAAGAGCTTACTAAAGCAGTGAGTTCAGAAACTATGGTGCACTACAATTTAACTTACCAAATTTATCTTGTTGGGAAACAGGTTTCAAAATAGTATTGTAGATCTCAGTTTCAAAACTGGTTTTATTGGAGTATCCAAATCTGGTAATGAAATCAGCTGTTTTTCTTTCTGTTTTTATTTTTGTTATCCTTTTGATCTTGATCGTTTAGAACTCATCTAACATTTCATTTGTTTAAATCGTACATCAGATGGAAGGATAACAGGGTCTGTCATCCCTTAAACAGACGATGTGGACTACCAAAACTGAGGTCTCAGTACTCAAAGTCACAAATGCTAGAAATCCTGTTAGTAGATGCAAAGAAGTTCTACTGATACGAATTTATGCAGAGGCATTTTTGTACCGATAATGTATTAACTACTTTTAGAAGAATTAAAAAGGAAAATAAAAAAGAGAACATCCGTGAGGCCTCTTATATTATTGTGCCTAAAAGACTACTACTGCAAAAATACTTTTAAAGCGATATGCTCTTGAATTACACTTAACTTCCCCAACTTGAATACTATTATAATTAACGAAATATATTGTATGTTCTTCTATCCAACTTCAACACTCATTTTCATAGTGTTGGCATCCTTATTCGTTGCTAAATAGATGATACAAATATTCGTTGCTAGAAAACTATTAAAAAGGAATCATATATGCTGTTATTCTGGGGGTAACAGAGTCCTGTTATCTTCATATCTGACCGTCTATTTTTTATCTAACGGTTAAAATATATAATACATCAGGTCCGTGCAGTCCATCTGAGCCGTCCATTCATCTGCGTCGAAATATGACGGTCGGATCAGAGGATAACAGAGTCCTGTTATCCCAAGAATAACAGCAGATACGGACTCCTATTAAAAAGGCCCGCTTCGGAACCACGCCGTCAAGGAATGAGCATCACACAAATTCAAAGGCCAAGCCACAACTCTCGCCCGTTCTAAATGAGTTGTCCAGCTACTGTACCGGATAGAGGAGCAACGAAACTTGAATGGTGTCAGAGTACCGGCTTCGAATTCACTTGCGCGAGCAAATATACCACATCTCTCGATCTCTGGATACATCCAAGTAAAATGGCAACAATGCTCTTCCGCGAAATGACTCAACAGTGGGGATAATAACACCACTTATTTTCATGCCTTGGCATGGGCGGATGTAGCATTCCGCAGGCCTATTTCTGGATTTTAAAATTCGTCATACGCTCAATGATATTTAATACGGTGTCTATCTCTGGATTAATATTGTGCCTACCCCTGTTTTAGACTCATTCAATATTTTCTGGCTCAAACTAAGATCATTGATCATCTCTTCGCTCTCTTTGCAAATCGCTATTTTCGGCAGACTTAAAGACTCTGGATGAATCGTCCCTCTCTTCTTCCCCTCTGACTCGGTTCGCAAATCACCGTCAGCTCGAAGCCTCGAACCCTAACCCTAAACGGCTAAGCCCAAACTTGCGAGTTGTGATCGCGTGTGCCTTGTCGAACCTCCGTTGTTAGTGTCCGGCGAGTCCCTCAAATCATTCGACACTCGAATACTTCAATGTCAAAATAGATGCAAATTTCATAAATTTTCACATGAAATGTAAATTTTCATTTTAAGCTTGTTTCAATTGTTAAATGTATCATAACACTTTGATATATGTTTCAGACATTCAATTGTTACTACTATACATACTTAGATATATGATTCACTTATTATTATAAAATTTTAATGCTAAAAAAAATGACAAACAAACAAATTTTATCATTAAAAACACTTACCGATTGAAATATAATAAAAATAACAAAACAATAAAAATCAACTAATTTTAAGTACTACAAAAAGTAACTGATAGTGGCATTTTGATAATTTTGACCACTCAGAAAAAAATTATCAAAATGCCACTATCGACACCCGATTTCTATACAAAAAGTGACTGATAGTGGCATTTTGACAAAAAAAAATTCTGAGTGGCATTTTGACAATTTTGAAGTTTTGTAGTGACAAAAAAAAAACAAATATCCCCTAATAAACCATACTCTTTAATTATTAATATTTTGACGAATTTATATTTTGTAAGTAAGTAGTGTCTACCCCTGATCATAATTCTGGATCCGCCACTGTGCCTTGGCCTCGAATAGGAGAAAGTCAAACTACATACCAAGGCTCAATATCGACGATAGCGAACGCCAAATAACACAACAACATGAGATTATCGAAACAGTTACGTCGGCTTTCAATAATCTCATGGGTGCCCCACCGGCAGACCCTCCACCTCATCAGCTACACGACATGGTCACCCCAATTCTCTCGCTATAGGCACTAGACTCCCCTTTCACGGAAGAGGAAGTCTAAAATGCGGTGTTCTCACTGGAAAAGGGAAAGGCATGTGGACCCGACGGATTCCCATCGAAATTTTTCCAGCGGTATTTGGACATTCTTAAAAATGACATGTTTCGATTGTGCAAAGATTTCTATGAAAATAAAGTAGACCTTCGGCGCATCAACAAGGCAAACATAACTCGCGTTCCCAAAAGGTCGGGTGCCACTAGGATATCTGACTTTAGACCGATTAGTGTGATAGCAAGCATACCAAAGATTCTGGCAAAAATCCTGGCATGTCGACTACAAAGCCACCTACCAGCACTCGTCTCTAATAGTAAAATTGCAGTCATAAGGGGTCGCCAAATCACAGATACATTTGAACTGACAAGACAAAATCTATCATTCCTACACTATATGAGGATTTCGTCAGTCCTCCTCAAAATTGACTTTCAAAAGGGCGTTTGATAGTCTCTCATGGGATTTCTTACTGATGATACTCATGGCATGAAATTTTCCAGAAAGATGGATATTCTAGATTCACAATTTGTTAATCTCGTCCTCATCATCGGTCAAGATTAATGGTACTCAAGGATCAACATTCTTTCACCATCAAGGATTGCGACAAGGGGATCCACTATCCCCTATGATGTTTATCATAGCAACGGATGTCCTTCAAGATATGTGCGCGCAAATGCAATCGGCAACGAACCAAATTCCCGAAGCACCAACAAAAATCCTCCAATTGCGGATGACACGATCGTCTTCACTACAACACACCCATCAAACCTAACAAAGCTAATGTCGTGCATCGAGCGATTTGCGGCCATCTCGGGATTGCACATCAACTTAACCAAAAGTGGTTTCGTTCCGATTTCAATTCTAGACAGGCACATTCCAACCATTCAAACAATACTACATTGTTCTCCACTATCACTCCCAATAACATACCTGGGATTACCGCTGACATTAAAACGACATCCACGTACGTCATTTCTCTCAATGATTCATAAGGTACAACATCGGCTAGAGGGTTGGCAGGGCCAAATGCTATCACTTGCTGGGAGGATGGTCTTAGTCAAGGCAGTCTTAACAGCTACTCCCATCTACTACATGCAAGTATTCCTCCTATCATAATGGTTATCAATCACCTACAAGGTTTAATCCGTTGTTTCTTTTGGAGAGTTTCAAAATCTTCTTTCTCTGATGGGCACTGCCTGCTCCAATGGAAAGCAGTCTGCCTTCCCAAGGAAAATAGCGGAGGAGTTCTAGACTCCTGCACTCAGAATATAGCACTGCTCTTACGATGTCTCTGGAAGTTCTATAAATCACCAACAACACCTTGGTCTTCGACGATACATAGACAGCTACAAATCTCGACAATCGACGAAATAAAACCAAATCGGTTAAATGTGCTCTTCTTCCTTCGTGACTTTGTAACCTTACTCTCGATGTTCAGAGCGGCAACAAACGTCCAATCCACGCAGATAACATGGCTCAAAGACCCATTAGGCAGCTTCACGTCCAAATCGGCCTACAACTCCTGATCGACCCAGATATCCGTCCTCGTCATGCATTACTACCATGGAGAATATCCTTGCCACCCAAAGCCCGGTTGTTCCTATGGTTGCTCTTACAAGATAAACTCACGACATGCGTCAATTTTCAGAAAAGAGGATGGCCCGACAACACAGTATGTATTATGTGTGACCTTGGGTGCTAGAGGATGCAGAACATCTCTTTCTACAATGTCTGTACTCACGACGACTCTACGACGACCTATTTAGTCGAATAGATCAGCCGCCTTTAAACCTCCACGAACTTGCTCCACACGTCCATAGACTACTTCGGGCAAAAGCAACAGATACCTCAAGTCGGCTGATGGTCGCGCTCTAGAATATCTAGAAGGAAAGGAACATATGCATATTTCAAGGAAAATCGTTGATGGAGGGGCCGCTCTCAAGGATTCTACTATCGGAGCTTGAACTTTGGAGGCTATCTTTGCGATCTACACGCACATCGTCAACCCAACTACCGCCGGATGGAATAGGATAACTCTATTAGGACATGTGTTCGTTTTCTTTTCGTTTTCATTTTTCTTTTCATTTTTCTTCCCTTTTTTTGTTCTTCTTTTCACTATACATATTTTACATTTTATTTTGTTGTACATATATTTTTCATTAATGAAAATTAGTAGGCTTTCCGACTACTGCTTCAAAAAAAATATGTAGTATTGTACGTGTGATACTTAGTTTGTTTGTTCATTATTTATAAAACATAATTGAAATCACAAGTTGAACAAAAATAAACTTTAGTTAGGCAAAAATCAAAATAATTAAATTATTCGAGATATATATAATAAATATGTAAAAGATAGATAAGGTCTATCAATAAAGCTCTCTCGCTTTATCGGTATTAGTAAATAAATTTTAGTAAGTTTCAACTAATAAGTTGCACAAATTAAAATAACAAAAAATATAATGGAATTTTCGTTTTCAGAAAACAATTATTAAATTTCATGAATAAAATATATGCATCAGTTTGAAGATTGGATAACAACATAACGGTGCAAGATTTATAATTGTATATAAAACGCCAGTTTTAGAAAATGGATTATTCCTTCGTTTGTGGTTCTATGTTTTATTAATTTTGAATAATCCATGTGACTTTTTATTAGTTATATATAACACTTATATAATTTTGATTATTCTCTGCTATCTCATCTATCTTTTTTCACAATGACATATTTTATAATAAACAATTAGCAAAGGGAAAGAAAACCCAATAAACACATATACTTCATTAAATTTTTTGAAAGTGGTCAATTAGCACAGTGCGATTGAGGTCGAATGGAGTAGTTTTTTTTCCCTTGATATTTGTTTCCAGTTCCCGTTTGTACGCTTCTCGAGCTTGAAACACTTATTTCATGAAACTAAGGTACAATGTGATAATGCTTCCGGTATTAATTCTAGAATCACTAGAGAATCGAAAATTTGAGCGGAAGTCTAATCTTGTTTCATGTCTTGAAGTTTTCGGAATTGACGTCTTTCTTTATCCGGACAGCAGTGTGCGCGGCCCTTCTCTTCTTGCTCTTGTGTTCTTTTCTCCACTTCTCGGTGTGGTAGCAAAGTCTTTTTCTGTTGAGAGAGAGTATGACTTGTCTTTGGAGACTAGATGTCTTTTAAAAAAGATGCATGGCAATTATGCAATTCAATTCATCAATAAATTGATAATTATCAACTATAATTTCTGCACATTAAAGAGTCATTTCTTATAACACTTTATATTCATATATAAATATACTTTATTGATCACTTGATTCTGAATGTTAATGACATATAATTAATATATAATTGTATAACACGTAAGTCCATAAACTTGTCGTTTTATATGACGTCTCATATAACACGTATGATTGTAAAATCCAACACATTGCTCTTCTTCTTTTTTCCCTTTTGCATTGCATGGTGCATGAGGATTGAAGAATGAATGATCAGGTGATGGCTTCATGCTAGCAATTTAGAGAAACCACTGATCCGATACTGGAGAAGGTGAAGGCCTGGTTTAGGACAAAATTAGGAAAATTTTAGTGGTGATGGCCTGGTTTAGGAAAATTTTAGTAGAGGACCACAGAATAATTTTTTTTTAACAGATAAAACTAAAGACATCTTAAAATTTTTACAGAAGACCAGACGCAAGTATTACTTATAGCCCTAAATTTTTTCAATTTTTTTTCAACTCTCGTGCATTTTTCTTAAGGTTGCAGTACAAATTTTACACTTTAAGAGCGCAAGTATTAGTTACGTCATGGGCTCTCTGTGATATTTTTAAGGGACAATTGATCTTATCTTTAAAAACGTTATTTCTCTAACCATTTGTGTAAAAATTCTAAAAAATTATGACGCATTGGCCCAATAGTGAAAATTCATCTAATGTGACCTGTTATTATATATACAGTATAAGCGTTCAAAATTACGAACTGAGGTTTGACTTGACATTTAACTTTTAACCAATTCTCAATCATCATCAAATATTTTTTTAAAAGGTTACAGTGATATGATTCATCGATCAATACATCATCAATACGCACATCATTATGTATGTTAGATGAATCGTTATGCATATTATTTTTATATCGAAAAATAATTATGCATTTTAGACGAATTATTGTGCATGTTAAATATATCAGCATTTATTTTTTTAGCTTAACATGCATAACAACTCGTCTAACATGTGCATAGTGATGCATTTAACATATGTAAGAACTCATCTAACATGCATAACGATGTGTGTATCGATGAACGTATCTGTATATCAGCTTCCAAGATCAATTGACTTATTTTAGTTAAGACACATAATTTTCTTTTTTTTAATACTTGACGCAAACGGTAATTAATCAAATGACTTCTATTTTTATTTATGTCATGAATAAGCATCCACTACATTACAATTGCTAATTTTGTTTACCTTGAATAATTGAAAGACATAAATTGGAATAATGTAATGTTTTGATAGACCTAAATGTTTAAATGTTATTTGCAATACCATATCAGTTCGGTAAGAATCAAATTTCCACAAAAAGAAATGATTATTTATATAATTAATTGTGCAGATAAAATTGCTTCTAAGAGAAGTACCATGGAGAAAAAATGATATAGAACACTAAATGCGTTGATCGGTCAACGGTCGCTTATCAATATGAGTATCGATACAACAACTTTGAAAAATATATATAATTTAAAATAATTATAAAAATAAACGTTTTGAAGGGAGTCATGACGCAACGATAAAATTGTTGTCTTGTGATCAGAATGTTACGAGTTCGAGCCGTTAAAACAGTTTCTTGCAGAAATGTAAAAAAGACTGCGTACAAAAATCTCAAGTGATCCGATTTTTCCTCAAATTCCGCGCAAGCCGAAGCTATGTACATCAGGCTGCTGCTATTTATAAAAATAACCTTTTTGTTAAAATCTGTCCACCTTTCTGGATAATCAAATAATGTTCTAATTCATTATCATTGCACTAAGGGTCTTCTCAAAATACAAAAAGAGCAAAAAGAGGAAAGGAAATGAAATGAAAGAAAAAAAAGAGAAAGAAGGAAAGAAGGAAAGATTTACTCTCTAATTAGAGAGTAACAAAATTTATTTGAACAGAAAAAAGTTATGTTCAGAGACATTTTCCTTCCTTTTATTATCATATGTTTGGAGCAACTCCTAAGTAAATATATAATAATATTTGTTGGTTGTTGCTTATGAGACTTTCCTAAGAAAGCAATTTATTTAGGATACTAATATTTTGACGGAGCATACTTATAAAATTCGATTTCTCAAAAGTTATGTTTTTTTTGGTATTTAATGAAATAATAAATAAATGAACAAATTTCTGAATGTTCTGAATAATTCAGCTGTAAGCGGCACATCAGGACACGAGAGAGGGACGTGTTTTTTTTTTTTTCTTAAAAAACTAATTAGAACACTATAACCAAATACAAAAATGCAACTATACGGTGCATTTCTACTTTTTACTACCAACAGAGGGTGTGGTCGCCAGTTATGTACCAAGGAAAAAATCTGTTGGAACTTAGGGTATAGGCTATAGCCAAACGATCTACAAAATTGCATAAGGTGACATGTCGTAGAAATAATTTGTGAACTCAAACAATTCTCATTAGTGTATCCATCACCGGAATTAATTCTCTTGTTTAGCAATAGCTCCTTCTAATTTGTGAAGAAAAAAATTAATTAAACCTACAAAAGAGGAGGACAATTGAACAAAGCATCTCTTCCTTCTCTCTGCTTCACTCGTGCTTTGATATTGAATAGATAACTCGAACAAGGCACGAATCAGGAAAGAATAAGAAAATATAATCTAACACGATATATATGTAGAGAGAGAGAGAGAGACAAAAGAGATATGGCGGAGGTAGTCGATCTAGACGAGTGGGAGGTATTGAGTGTCAATTCCTCTTGCAAAGACGAATTCGAGGAGGAGGATTTCACCTACTTGGGTTTGGAGCACAAAGGTAAGATTTCTGATGCAGAGAAACCAGTTCAATTTGATTATGGCGAGGTTATGGATCTTGTAGTGGGAGGTAGTTCGGATGAGAATTTGGTAAAAGTATCGACCGCAAAGGGGCTTGGTGCTGTGATTGAACCTGATTCTGGCAAGGATTGCTCAGATTTAGCTTGGGGATATGATGAGAAGGGTGCTCAGTTTGTTAGAGATAATCTGGTTGAGGAGTTTGTTTCTAGTGTTAATTGTGATGAGCATGATTCAATTGGCGAATTAGGGTTTGGGGAAATGGAGGTTCTGGAGGAATTTTACGAGAAGGCTTGTCAGACAAGAGAGAATGATTTAAAGGGTGAACATGAACAATTTAATTCAGAGAACCTGAACAGCAGTGTATTTCCATTCCAAGGAATTGATAATTCGGATTCAGTTTTTTCAAGGGAACCAAATGGTGAAATTCTTGATTGGAAAAACCCGAAAACAATATTTATAGAAGCGAGAAAGGAAAAGGGTGGTTTCTTTGAGAAGGAATTGAATGACATCAATTCTGGAACAAACAGTTCAAATGCTACTTCCTTTACTTTAGCTAAAGATCAAGCGGAACAAACTATTTCCTTTGATGTGAACACATCCAAGAATACCAAATCAGAGACGGGAAGTAAAGATCATGATGGAGCGAAGGGCGAGAAGGAGTTGTTGGCTTGGTGGAAAGTACCGGTGGACGTGATAAAATACTATGTATTTGGAGTAAGGCCTGTTTGGTCAATTTCTGTGGCAATGGGGTTTGTAGGGTTTTTGATGTTCAGTAGGAGTTACTACTTGTACAAGATGAATCAGAAAGACAGTAAAACCCGGCCACCATTGAAGGTTCGTTTTGATGAGAAGGTTAGTTTTTCGTTTCATTTGTCTTTCTGTAATTTTGCATGCATTTGTTCGTCAATTTCTCACTTGTCGCAAGTTTCAAGCACTTTAATAAATGCAAAGTTTCCGATATCACTATTAGTTTAGGCAGTAATATATGATTCTGTTCATTTTTTATGTAGTAGGTGAAAGGCCTACTATGAATTTTTATTCATAAATGGAACAGAGTTTACAGGTTGATCACAGATTTGGTTCATTTAGCATAACATTTCATCCATGTTAGATACCATAACAGTAGATATGCCAATGTTGATGGGCCCTTTTGCAAGATTTTACAATGGTTCTTTTCTTACTTACCAACTAACAAATATTCTCCGCGCATCAGTTTTGTAAGGTTCTTACCAGATTGTTGTCCTTGGTATAAACTATCATAACCTAATACATTTTACTTCATAATGGATAATTTGAATTAATTGTCACTGAAATTGATCTAGAACATAAATACTTTTTATGAAAAGTTTAACAAGAAAACAAAAGGTTCTCCTAAATTTATGTTTAAATGTCTGTTTTTTAATGGTTAATAGAAGACAGCTATGGTACAGACAAGAGCAGCACGTTTGAACAAAGCAGCGAGCTTTGTTCGGCCGGATCCTATTCTAAGAACTCCATTTCCTGCTTTTGGTGTAACTATGTTTCCTGCAATGAGCAGCTTTCAGTGGGCTCCATGAGATGCTTCTTCTTCTTTTTTGCTTTCTTTTCTGAAATATAATACTTTTTTTTGTTTACGTGTAATTTAATAACCATCAGAGTAGATGAATTGCTGTGCCGACACAATAATTTCTTGTAATATTTGACTGTATATAAGATATCTCATATACCATTCTGAATGTATCATTCTCTTTCAAATTCTCTTTTCTATACATTAGATATGGTCTTCTTTGATGTGTTCTTCTACTAGAAAGTTGGATTTATCCCTATAATATATCCCCAGTGAGTTGTGTATAGATTTGGCTTTCAATGGAGTCAATTTAAATAAGATAAATTTGTCAACTTCTAGCATTTGTGGTATAAATTAATTAGAAATATTGTAGCATTCCAAACTAAATTCTACACGGTACTGTCATGCCCGGTTCCTTCAATTTAAACTTCTGTCTAGAATTTCAAGGGGAGTCTAAAGTTTGATGTTGCAGCTGAAGTTAAAATTAATTAATTAATGAAGTACTCTAATTCCGTAGTTGTTGACAGGAAAGAAATGCTCTGTTTTTTTGGGTTAGAGTTATGTACACCATTAGTGTATCATTTGATTCATGATTTAAATTATTAAATCATTAAATAACGCTCTCTTCTTATGATTTAATTATTTATTATTTTTTTCTCTCCGTATAATTAAAGCAGTGGGTCTGAATAATAATTAAATTAAAATGACGTGCTTATGATTAGATAATTCAGCAGTGGGTCAGAATCTGGGGATTCTATTTGGGCTCTGAAATTAATATTTTGGGCTTTTGTCACATTGAAATCAACCGACTCACATTTTTCAACCAAAACTTTCATTTAGAAAAGTACAAGCATAAAAAAATAGGGGAAAATATTAATTGCCCACATGAAACTTTTGCTTGTTATTTATTTTCTTCATCAGATTTTTTTAGTGAATATTTACTCACCTGAATTTAAATTCTTTATGAACCCTTTTATTCCTACATCATGGAGCAGTAACATGCTCGATGGTATAATTTTTTAGTCATGGATTGGCCATAGATTGCCACCCAACAGATCTGCATATAATTTCAAAAATATATACTAGGTCGTCATCCCACATATATTTTTTTTTGCGGAATTTCACGTATAAAATTATGTATTTCGCTTTTTAAACTTAAATATTAAAAAAGCTTAAATATTATATATTTTTCGTTCGAAAACTTCAAAAACTCACAAATTAGTCTATTTTATTGTTTTATATTAAACACATTTTGTGTAAAATATACATTTCATCCTAAGCATTAAAGAATCTAACTTGTTTAATGATAAATATCGGTCTTATATTTGATCAGTTTCTGGAAAAAAATTAGTCATCTTGTACACTTGGCATCCGATAACATTTAAATACTCCTTCTACCCTTAATTAGAAGTGTAAATAAATGTTGCTTGTTTAATGAAAATATCGGTGTAATATTTGATCAATTTTCGAGAAGAAACTAGTTTATTTATCAACTTTCGATACATACACAACGAAACACGTAAATATCACCGAGTACACATCCAGGGGCGGATTTAGGATTTTCGTTAGGGGAGGACAAGATTCATAATTTTTTTCTAGGAGAGGGCAAAATAACACAGATTTTAAAAAATACATGATTATTTCGCAAAAAATTTCGACAAATCGCACAAATACACTAAACAATTTTGTAAAAAAAATTTCCGGGGGGTGTACATGGGTCCGCCCCTGTACACATCATGAGTATAAGATGATTAGATGACTAATTTTGCTTTAGCAACAGATCAAATATAAGACAAATATCATTAAACAAATTATATTTTTTTAATGCTTTTAGTGAAGAGTAAATGAATATTATACATTTAAAATGAATTTTAATATAAAAATAATAAAATTGATAGATGGTGATTTTTTTAAGTTACGAAGCAGAACAGAAATACATAAAATTTAAATTAAATTTAAAGAGAAGAATTCGTAATTTGAAGCTTTTAAAAATATACGTGAATTACGTGTAATTTTTTTTCGGAAGGCTTTACCTCCTTTAACAATCTTCTTCAAAAAACAATCTAGTAATAGGCTAATAGCATCAACAAAGGACCTTGATGTAAAATTGCGCACTTAAAGTCTTAAACTCTGACACTCCCTCGATCAAGCGTCGAGCGTTTATCTCTGCTCTTGTTCTCTTCTCTTCCCTTCTAACTGCACATGGCGTTGTATCGCCACCTCCTCCGCCGCCTCCGCCACATCCACATCAACCCTCAAACCCCCTCCCCTTCCCTCCCTCTCCGCCTCATCCCCACTCGCCACTTTGCCTTCTCCTCTGCCGAGGAAGCCGCCGCCGAGCGCCGCCGCCGAAAGCGCCGACTCCGCATCGAACCCCCTCTTCACGCTCTCCGATCACCTTCATATCCCCCAGTCCCTCGTGATCCCCGGCTCCCCGACTCCACCTCTGCTCTAGTCGGTCCTCGCCTCTCCCTCCACAACCGCGTGCAATCCCTCCTCCGCTCCGGTGATCTCGATTCCGCTTCCTCCCTCGCACGACTCCACGCCTTCCAGCAACGACCCCGTCCCACTGTCTTCACTTGCAACGCCTTGTCCGCCTCTTTCTACCGACACGGCCGTTTTGATGACTCTGTTGCTCTCTTCCACTTCTTCTTTCGCCAGAACAACATCATCCCTAATGTCGTCTCCTACAATATTCTCATCAATTCCTTGTGTGATTCCGGTCAGGTCGATGAGGCTCTTAAAATTTACAAAGAAATCCTGGAATCAGCCCCGTTCTCTCCCTCTCCGGTCACGTACAAGCACTTGACGAAGGGGCTGGTTGATGCTGACAGAATTCAGGAGGCGGTTGATATGTTGAGGGAGATGTTGAACCGGGGACATGGAGCAGATTCCATGGTGTACAACAACCTCATCAAGGGGTTCCTTGATAGGGACAATTGGGAGAAGGCAAACGAGCTGTTCGATGAATTAGCTGAGAGGTGTTTGGTGTATGATGGAGCTGTGCACGCCACATTTATGGAGGCATATTGGAAGAAAGGGATGGATAAGGAGGCCATGGAGAATTATCAATCTTTACTTGACAGGAAATTTAAAATGAGCCCGGCCACATGCAATGTGTTAATCCAGACTTTACTTGACCATGGTAAGAAAGACGAGGCACAGACACTTTGGGAAGACATGTTAGACAACCACAAACCACCTGGAACCTTGGCAATCAACACAGAGACTTACAATATCATGGTTAACCAATGTTTTAAGGAGGGAAGGTTTAAGGATGCCATTGATGTATTTCACACACCTCCATGCAAGTCATTAATGATGGATGTTGGTTGCTTTAACAATATTATTGGGAAGCTTTGTGAGATTGGTATGATGGAGGATGCAGAGAAGCTGTTTGAGGAAATGGATAAGAAGTCAGTATTGCCTGATGTGTGGACCTTTACTTCTTTGGTTGATGGGTTTCTCAAAGAAGGGAAGACAGATGATGCCATGAGGTATTACAAGCTTTCTTTTGGTAGTAATGAGAAGAACAGCTCATTTCTTGGCATTGGTGAGAATAATATCAACATTTCTTCTGGTTCCACTGAGAATAACAATTGCATCTCTCCTGGTTCTGGTGATCATAGCCTTAGTGCTGAGAATAATAACATATCTTCGGGTACTACTAAAAATAATAGCTTTTTTCTGGGCTCTAGCTGGAACAATGGCCCCAAGTTAAATGTGCAGTTTTTCAATAAACTCTTTGTGGGACTGGTAAAGGATGGCAGAATAAAGGACGCCTTAGAGGTGTATGGAAATATGCCTGAGAAGGAGATTAAGCCAAATGAAGAGAGTTATAAGACCCTGGTGAATGCATTGTGTATGGAAGGTGCTTTGGATCAAGCGCGGGATCTGATGCGAGATATGGTGCAAAATGGTGTAGTTGCAAGCAAGGATTTCAAGGAATCAGTGTTAGAGGCTTTTAAAGAAGCCGGAAGAGGTGATGAGATGGAGCTGGTGTTTAAAGAGAAGGTGATTTCGACTGGCCCTCTTCTCGGCCAGGCTGATTTCAGTGGAACTGCTCAATCCCGTGCCGGTCCAAGGAGAAGTTCCCCTAGATCCGAGGCAGATGTTCCTCAAAGGCAACCTCAATTTATCCCACCTCAAACACGACCCCAATTTGGCCTACCTGAAAGGCAACCCCAACTCAATTCACCTCAAATGCGTCCCCAGTTCAACCCACCTCAAATGCCTCAAATGCAACCCCGATTCAGCCCACCTCAGATGCAACCCCGATACGACCCACCTCAAACACAACCCCGGTTTGACCCACCTCAATTGCGCCCCCGGTTCAACCCACCTCAAAGGCCTCAAATGCAACCCCGATTCGACCCGCCTCAGATGCAACCCCGATTCGACCCGCCTCAGATGCAACCCCGATTCAACCCGCCTCAAATGCAACCCCGATTCAACCCACCTCAAATGCAACCCCCATTCGGCCCACCTCAAACGCAACCTCGATTCGGCCCACCTCAAACACAACCTCGATTCGGCCCACCTCCGATGCAATCCCGATTCGACCCACCTCAGACACAACCCCGATTTGATCCACCACAAAAGCAAACCCAATTCAGCCCACTTCAGATGCAACCTGAATTCAACCCCACTCAAATGCAACCTTTTATGAACCAAACTCAAAGGCAATCCAATTTCATTCTGCCTCAATCATCACTGAATGTCAATCAGGCTCAAAGGCAACCTGGTTTTGGTGCTGTTCAAGAACAGAGTTGGAACGGTAATAATCCTAACCAAGGCCTGAGCCCAGACATTAGTTCTTACTTTAGGATGTCTAGTTCCACTCAAAATAATCATAGATTTGACCCACATGGTCCTGAGGTCCCATTTGATGGTGCTGGTGCTCAATCAGCGAATAGTCAAGCTTTGAACAGTTTTGGTGCCTCTCAAGCTAACCATGGAATTGGTTCCCACCATCCCGTAACACAGTCTGAAAATAATTGGCCACAACCAGGATTTGGTACGGCACCTGGTCAGACCAATTTTGGGTCCAAGCAGAGTCAATCTGAGTCTGGCATCCCTAAAATTGAAAGTGGAATGGACCATAATCAGGTTCACTCCGAGTTTAGCAATGACAATGGTCAAAGTGGATTCAGGTCAAATGACGGTCAACCTGGGTTTGCGTATGGTGGCCAAAGTGGATCCCAGTCTAATCAGGGTCAATCCCGGTTTGGCACATACAATGGTCAGAGTGGATGTGGGTCCAATCCGGGCCAACCCGGGTTCAGTCATGGTGGCCAAAATGGATTCCTTTCTAATCAGGGATGTGGGTTTGGTGCTTATGAAAATCAAAGGGGATCAGAGTCCAATCATGGCCAACCTGGATTTGGTGCCTATAACAATCAAAGTGGATCGGGGTTCGATCATGGCCCCAGGTTTGGTGCCTATAATAATCGAAATGGATCTGGGTCCAATCATGACCAACTCGGTATTGGTCCATACAATGGTCAAAGTGGATATGCTTCTAAGCAGGGTCAATTCAGTAATGCTGGCTATAATGGTGGATCAAGCTTTGCTTCATTTCAGCAGGACACAACTGAGCAAGAGAGATTTAGCACACCTCAAAGCAAATCACCTTACCCATCTCAAGGTTTGCAGAAATTTGGCGACAACCAAGAGCAGCCTTCTGACCTTGGATCTAGTCAACCTGACCAGGTGGCATTGGGTTCACGACGTTATTGAACTACATGGTAAGGTGAGGATTTCATGATTTGATGAGTATAGGTCTGTAACATACATTAAGGAAATTTTGTTTTGTGCTCTTTGAAGGTTTAAGATGATACAAAATTTTTTTATTTGTAGGAAGAATTGAAATGTTAAAAAGTTTAATGTTATTTGGATAGGGTGTGTAGATGTGAGAGCTGTCTGGAGCTGTGTGCTGACCCGAGTTCCGAGCTTCCATGCTTTTGAAGTATAGTCTCACCCCTCTCCCTCCCGTCTTGAAATCTGCTTCAAAATACTTAAATTTGCACATGTTGAAATATCCCAAAAATTGAAGGATAGATTAAGAATAACAGTAAATAGGCAGAGTGGTTTAAGAGAAATGACATTTGGGAATGCCTTGATGTTTCTTTATTTAGTAGAGATACATGTGGAAGCTTCAAGGCTTGGTATTGAGAAATTTTAATTGTCCTTTTCTATTTTCAAACACTGGTGTTTTTCTTCCCTTCTATCCAAATATTTTGATTTCACTGAAGTTAGCATCAAATTGTTAATGATGGGTTTGAATTTTTACAGATTTGGAAGTTTTGGTGAATAGTCTGTCATATAAGTATTCTAATTAAGCCACAATTTATTTCGACTGTCTAGTTTAAAGCAACTAATCTCAAATACTCCAACTGGTTTCGAGTCTTCCATAAAGAGTCTTCACTTTTCAAACCAACTTGAAGTCTGGTGCCAGTGAGGTCTTATATAATTTGTAGTTCTATACAATCTATTTTTTTTATAAAAATTTGAAGGCCCTCTTTATATTAGAGGCTAGGCCGGGAAATTAAATTCTAATCTCAACTAAAATATACTAACTCAATTAATAAGAAGTAATTAAAAAATAAGTATTAGATTCATTTAATATGAATCAGTTATCTTAAAGCTAGTTTATTAATAACATTTCAAAATAAGTTTTGATTAGACCCATCTTTCTATACATCTAATCTGCGCAGATGTGCTAAAGTTTCAGCTAATATCTGGTTTGTATAAGAATTATTAAAACTGCATCTATGATCTGGTGACCTATTTTTGAGGCTTTCTTCATGTGATGATGGTGGAACCAATAAACTTTTTTTTAGAGTTAGCATATCTGAAAAATATTGCTTGCTTGGTTATTTTGTTTTTCATTGTATATTTGTGGCTTGAACTTGCTCCTTTCTGTGTGTAGGGCTTATGAAGAAAGAAGTAGCAAAGAGTATTTATTTATACATGTGATACGGTCAGTATAGAAGAGTATTGCTATAAGAGTATTTTTGTATTAGCAAGTAGTATTTCTGGTCATATGCATGATATAGTAGATAGCTGTGAATCTTATAAAGAACATGACAAAATACGGTGATGGATAACATTCAAATTAAATTCAAATAATGTGTCTTTTACAGATCGCTAATGATTCTTATTTGAAGGGATTGACTAAAATATGTACACTAAATGGTCATTATTGTTCAAGTTCCAATATGTACCAGTGCCCTAAAGATCGTACCAAAAAAGTTCTCAGATTCGAAAGTACCAAAGAAGAACAGTCCAATTCATAGAACTAGAGTTGTCTAATACCTTGATACCAATAGTTTTTAGCATGTTTAAATAGCCATTAGCAATGCACATATGTAGCCACCAAAAAGTGACCATTGCGGATTGCGGTACACAAGTACTACACTAGTGAAACCTCAACTAATGCCTTCTTTAAACTACCATAAAAGTTGTATAAAATACTATCTTATAGTTCACGTACTAGTAGAATTAATTAGGTGACCTACTCTGAGATATCTGGTATACAATGATATTTTCATTGAATTAACTATAAAACAATGTAGGTAAATAAAAAGAATGGCAAGAATTTAGTTTTGAAGTAGTTCAACTTGCCTCATTTCACCTGTTGGTAGTGTGAAGCTTGTTACCTTTAGCAACAAGTTAAGTCACAAGAGTTTGTCTGTGATGCTTGCTTTGATTCCACATTTACAACCAGAACAAGTTACCCCACTACAGCATGACCTGCTTGACAAATATTTTTAGTTTTATATGGGATGATTACTGGACCTAATGTGGTACGATCCAGAGAGAACATGGAAACTTAAAATCTATTTTTGCCCAATTAGTTTTGTTAGTATACTACTATAGAGCCACATAACAGGGAGGTCTCGTTTCTCTCGTACTAACGTAAGGAGGAACTGTATCCTCTGTGCGCACTTTTTTTGTGCTCTCTTTGCACAGCTTAATTTGAATTGTCGGATTAAAGATCAATGCTCGATCGTCATTGATATGATTCAGGAGAGGATCGTTGATCCTTAATCTAGCCCAGATTAAGGTGCGCAGGGAGCATACAAAAAAAGTACGCGCAGAGGATTTCGTTTCAACATAAGGACGCCTTGCTGAAATAAGCAGTATGTCATTCTATATTTTTCTCTTACCTAGTTCATGAAAAGGCAACAATTAAAAAATTAAATAAAGAGAGAAATTGTTTGCCTTTGGCGAGCTTTGAAAGTTTGCAAACTGCCAGGTATGACAACCATGTACTACCGTATTACACAAGGTGTAACAGCTATTAGTCAAGTTCAATCTTGTCGAGCAAACATAAGGACACCATCGATTATTTTCTGGCGTGATGAAAAAAGAAGTTTTGGTTAAATGACTGATCTCGGATTCAATTTGCGGAAACACGGTGCTTTCGACGGGCTGACGCCGAGTCGCCGACTGTCAAATAAATATTTTGTTTTTAAAGACCATATATGATGTATGAGGAGAAAAAATCATGTACCAAAAATAATTGCAATTTTTGTCCCACCAACATAAATGTCTATTCTATCCTTGCAATCCATGCAAGTCGCTGGTAAATTAATTGATGTAGGATATCAATCAATGAAGGCACGTTCTGAGAATATCCACCAACTGACAAGCAGGAGGATCAACCAACCAATATCAAGCTAAAGTACCAAAACATTAGAAAATATAAACAGACAATGTCTTTAACCAGTCGAAATGAATGAGTCGCTCTATTCACAAAGAATTAGTATCATATAAGGTCCCCTCAAAACTAAGAAATAAATTAAAAAGGAAAAAAAATAGTAATAAACAAGGCCGTTATAAATACTATGTCAAAAATCTAGCACCGTTGAGGTCAGATTCATCAACGGTTCAAGTGCGCTTGGAGCGAACTTTCGTGCAAATAGGTAGCAGACCTTGGTCGGCCACCCGTTATACATGCAAGTTGTGCCATTATTCCTGATTGACTGTAGGAACTCTGGAGTGATATTGACCGCTCCATACCGGGCTGGGTGCGGCCCACCCCTTGACCAGTCGACCCAAGTCACAGTACGGTTTGAGTTCAACTCCCCGTAAAACTTGTGCAGGAATGTCGGTATGTAGTGCTCATCTGGGTAGCAGGAGGGCCGGCAATGCTTTCTAAAAAGAGAGTAGTACTTCACGTCAGATAAGACATTCACTGCCAATTCACGGTTGAGCTCAAACCACTCAGAACCCTTGCGCCACTGGTCAAGGGTGATGTGCGGGGCCATACGACGGTTGTAACGCCCCTCACACTGTGGAATTGGGATGAAGTATGACTCGACATAGCTCTGCAGCGAGTTAATGAGGTACTCGTACACTGTCGGGAAGTTGAATACTGGGATGCACGACTCTGAGAGGAGCACAAAGCGCTCATTTGAGAAGTCGAGGAGTGCATTTGCTAATAGGCGCTTCTCGGCATCTACCAGTGTTATGGAGCCCCATGAGACCTCCTGAAAATACAAAAAATAATAAACAGGATCATTAATTGTTCGTTATTTTACTATTGTTGTTTTTTCTATGATACAATTGGAATTTTATTGTGTTGGAAAATGTAAGTTAAGAATGTTTATTCATTTAGATGAACGAAAAAAAGGAGTTTTGACTTGACGTCTTTAATCTGCCCTGTATTTGACCTAAATTTCGGCCAGATTTTTCCTTTTTTTATCTATTTAAATAATTTCTTTTTTTGTTGTTTTCCCTTATTTTGGGTAGGTGCTGTACAGACATTATGTAATACACAATCTTAAAGGGAAGGAAAACAGAAAATCCTCAAAATACCAAATAAGAAAATGAAAGTATCCCTATATGACTGCATTTCGTTAGGTGAACAATAATTTAGCAGAAATTCAGGTAGAAAATTGTTGAATGGATTGCAATATCATTCTGTCACTAATCATTTTATATATTTGTGACATGAAAATGGCAATCTCAAAGCAGGAAGATTATATATATTACTTTTCTATAGCAACTCATTTTTTCTAAGCACAAAAATGAATATGAAAATTCTTCTGCCAGCTCAAACTATCCTCATAAGAACAAAGTCCCACCAGGTATCATATGTGGACCCACTAGCATGTCTGTATTTCTGTATTCTTTTTCAAAAAAGAAAAACAAACATGCTTAGACATGTCCTAAAGCAACCTCTTATAAAATTCGAAGTTCAAAATCCTGTATGCTAAAAAGTGAGAACTGACATACATAGAAAATAAAATCAGATTCTCACCAGTTTTTTATTATGCTGTACCAAGTTTTTGAACAATCCAGAACTCAAGGCAAATAACACAAAATAACAATTTATAAATTTATAAAATTATATTTGAGACCAACCGAACATCGAGTTATGTGTGAACCTAGAATTGAATCAGAGGGAAAATAACATCTATTCTCATCAAAATAGTTAATACTGTATATGAAATCCATTTAGTCAGCTATGTAAAACTGCAATTGAACCCACAAAAATGAAAAGACTAGCAAAACACACCTCGCTCGGTATTTGACGGCCATAAAAAGCTGAATCCTCCGACACATTGAGTTTATAATCCGGCAAAGTGTGCACATAAACTGAATAAAGACCAGTATGCCCCTTGAAGAAGCGGTCCCAGAGAGGAGCGAACGGCAGTGGGCCCCGTGTCATGAACATGAAAGCCACCTTAGGCACCCTGTTGAAAGGGAACTCCTCCATTTTCGGCACTAGAGATGCTCTCCAGTTCAGTTGCTGGTCGGTCATGGTGTGCATCAGATGCGAGGGTTTCACAAAACTTTTGAAATCCAAGCAATCCCTTTCACCGCAAGGGGAGGTGTACATGGTTGAAGGGAAGAAGAGGTCAGTTTGCGAGTTGTAATACCGGCCGAAATGTGCACTAACTGAGAGACCAATTACCAAACCAGCCATGAATATCACCGAAATGGTGACGAGTTTTACCAGGCTGATCGACCAGTCTTTTCTCGGTGAATGTGGGAAGTAGTCAGGGATTTCTTCCTGGGATTTGAGCATTGGTTTCATATCACTCCACATGTTGAAATTGGGATTGAAGTATTTCCTTGATTAGAGCTGGGTTTCGAGAATTTTATGAAGAGAAGGGACAAAATTACCAAAATTACTCTTATTAAAATCCGCTAAATTGGATATTACCAAACGAATCCTGCGTTAGTAATATATTAACTTAGCTAAAAGGGTTCAAAATTAGATAACTTAGATCTGGAATTAGAAAGAAATCAAACCCGATATGTATAAGGACATAGATACAAATCGAGAGCACTGAGAAAAATCTCGCGGGAGAGAAGCGAAACTTGGAGCTTTACACACTGAGCAAACTCCCCTACTTCAAAATCGAAAAAACCCAGGATCATAACCTCTCTAAACTCAACAAAAATGGAGATGTATCACCAAAATCCCCACAAACCGATCAAAATTCAGGACAAATAGACACCAATCAGGTCGACCCAAATCCTTCTACAGAGACCTCTATTGAAATTAGTGAAGTAAGAATCGAACCAGCAACAGCTGACGCTTCTCTGTCTTCTCTCTCTTCTCTTTTCCGGGGGTGGGGATAAGTGGGGGAGGGGGGGGAGGGGGGAAGAGAGGAAGAGAGAAGGGTTATTTGTAGAAGAGAGGAGAGGGACCGAATAGAAAAGAAACGCGTAAAATTAAATTAAATTAAAAATTGAAGAAGAGAATTGATTTGCGTTTTACGGTTCTTCATTCGGCCATCATTGTTTCTTCGCTTATCGCTATCACTCGACACACTTCTTCTCTGGCGTTAGATTACAGAAGAAGAGTTTCGAGGAGAAGCAACGATCCGTCGGCGTATCATTTAATGCGTGGACCTGGTCAATTTCAATCCACTCCAAGACCAAGTCAGAAAGTGGATTTGACAGTTTGAAACGTTACTTATTCAAATTAAACTTTATAATGTTTAACAAATATGATCACCTCCGTAATATTTTTACATAGATCATTGTTTGCATTAATAAATATTTTCTTATTCATAATATTATTATTTTAGCATCATCGTTAAAAAAATTACTATTAGAAAAATATTTAGTGTGAAAAAAATTAAAAGTTTATAAAGACATGATTCAGGGGCGGATCTAGAAAAATTTTCAGAATGGTTCAACATTTCGAATTTTTTCAAGGTTGTTCAAAATCATGAATATTTTAAAAAAGATCCAAATTATCAGCCTATTTTTCAGAATTTTTTTCTAATTATATGATCAATTTTTTAACTTTTTTTAAGATGGATCAGCTGACCCACTCTGGACTTATGTAGCTTCGCCCCTGATATGATTCAGGAAGTTGACAAATGGAAGTATTGAGAAGAATGGACTTCATAATATTAAAAAGTATTTGAACTTGAATAATAAATATTAGGGGAAAGATGAAAATAAAAATAATTTGATTATTTTTCACTTTGGTTGAAACGAGATACTAAAATAGATGAAAGTTCCTAATTTCACTTTTTATTTAAGTTATTTATATATCGGAAAATAAGTGTGTTAATGAAAATATTTTATCGGATTCTTATGTATAAACAAACTTATAAATAATGTAAATCAAAATTATTTTTTAAGAGACTGGTGATGGCATATTGTGAACAGAGAAGACTGAAAATGATTGAAATAACAAATACGATGAAGTTATTTATAATTTATTTTTTAACTCACACAAAAGAACCTAAATGAATAAAAGAAGTTTTGAAATATGAATATTTGGTTGGCGAAATAGATCAAGTTCAACAATTCATATTTTTTTTAAATCATTCCGTAATTTTTATAGAGCGAAGTGCATTTATTTTTATTGATGAGTTTTCTTGTACTAGTTTAATTTCATTAAATTGGAGAAAAAAAACACCAATTTAAGTTCCATAATCATTCTAATTTACCAATTATTTGTTATATTAAAGAAAATGAAATAAGAAGATTGATTATTGCACTTTTGGAATAGAGCCTAATCTGCCTCAAAGGAGCAAAGTTTTAGATTGGTTTAGATAATTAATGGTGGATCAGGACCAGCTGCTAAATAACAAACGATTCTTTATATATGATCCTGGAGCATGCGATTTTTCGAGAGCTTATATCATTACTAGCAACTAATAATAACAACCCACCTCATAACTAAAACATTATTGCAGAGATCACATTTGGGTGCTCACGGAATTGTTCGTACAAATTGTAATCAAGGACTAATTAAAAGGGTTGTTTTGAAATAATTAATTTTGCTTGGAGGCGTATGCGAGATATTTTTGAGCCGGAGCCCGGAGATGACATGCGCTGCAATTGATGTCTGATTCTTGTCTTTTATTCTTCCTTTATATTTAATATTTATATATTACCGTTACAATTTAAAATTTCCATGGTGGCCCACTAGCATTTCATGGGTCTTTTGTGACAATTGATATATTTCTTGTTATGTCTAAAAAGAGAGTGAGGAATTGACCTCAAATTGACTTGGAAGTGCAAGAAAATGCAATTATTTTGTATAGAGATGCTTGTCATGAGGGATATATTTTAATATATATAGCTTAAGACACAATATAATTATAATATAACAACTATACGTACATGAGGAATATTCCAAAATAATTATATTTGCGTTGCGTAACAGTCAAATACTTAAATTAAATGTGTTATTTTGAAGATAGTTCAAACAATAAATGTGGCAGTCAAAATAACAATATAAAACATGTTATTTTCTAATGCACATATTAACTTGATGTTCATTATGCAATGGGTTACGTGTATATTTTGGAAAATTCAAAATTGATTTTGAACGTTAAAAGCAATCATTGAAAGTTCCAAGCGCATACAACTACATTAATTTGTGTCTAAACTGTGATATGTAAGAGTGTATTGTGGAATAAAAAATATACATTATATAATAAATAAATATGCATTGCACTGAGCAATAATAAAATACACATTATGTAAAAACAAATATGCATTATGCAATAAGTTAGTGTGTAGTGTGCCCGACAGACAGACGAACCGGATCTATTATTATTTTTTGTAACAAAAAAGGTTTGATGTTCTTATCATGACTGTCCGATTAATACGAAAGGACCAACTTTGAACTAATTGGAGATTTCAATACTTACTATATCTAAGCTTGCTCAGCATCGGCGTGTCTAATTTTTTTTATACTCCGACACATCATTTTGCTATTCAATTTGCATTACACGTGTGTTCAGGTTTTCGGACATGCGACATGTTATTAATGAGACACTGCATTAATTTCACGTCATTAATTTCAGTATAAATCATTAATAATATTAATTTCACGTCATTAATGTTTACGTCTTCTTCATTTCATATAAATCATCATGTTTTCAAAAGAACATAAGAAATATGTATGTTATTATTATATAACTCTAATTTGAGTGAAACAATGTTATTTACCAACAAAATTTAAATTAGTACAATTACAGTGTTTATTTTTCTAATACAAATTTTATTTAAAAACAAGAAATGGCGGTACACTGTGATGTAATTTCTAGATCTGATTCGTTTATTGTAATTCAACCGTACAAAAAAAAAAAACACTTACAATTACAATCAACAAGACCTTGTGCAACAAAAGATATTCACATTTAATCAGCCGGCGTGGGGAACAAAGGTGGCTTTATTTGAAAGAGAATATTTTTTTTTTTTGTGACTCATAAAATGAAGAGAATATTGTTCCATTAATTAACTTGACGCATGAGTGGGGCTTATCATTGGCTCTCTGGTTGCAGAATTTTCTTAATTTTGAGATCATCCAAATTGTATTAGATTTTTTATTATTGAATAGAAATACTATTTGAATATTGAAAATTGGGACAATAAATTTTCACTCAGACCCAGACAATACTTTAATTTTCTTTGAAAAATTATAAGTTCCTTTTTTCCATTTAGTCCTTTAATTAATTTTGAGGTGTTAGTTTAACATTGTAATTCATCCTAACATGGTAACATTTGGAGCAGATTGAATCATTTGTGGACTATTATTATAAATAAACCGCTGCGATAAAAAATCATATTTATAGTTAACTTGTAAGAAAAAGAGTTATATTATATGTACAGTATTTCTATCATTACGAAACAATAAAAAAATAATTGGTATGATTTTTTTATGTTGCCATTACTAACTGAAATAAGAAGAGTCTTTACTCAGCTGTACAGTTGTCGTCTTATGATTTGGAGGTCATGATTCGAGTCGTGAAAACAATCTCTTACAGAAATACATACAAAAAACTGCGTACGTACAACGATCTCAAAGTGATCCGATCTTTTTTCGGACCATGCGCAAGTGGAAGGTACGTGCACCGAGGTGCTCATTGCTAACTGAAATATGAGAACAACTTGTATACAATTTGAATATATATATACAACCTAGGTTTACAAGGTAGAAGATATATGATGCTTATATATACATAACTTATCATCATGTACCTCTATCAATTCCCATATTTTATTTATTTAATTATAGAAACTGGGATTTTTAACTGCCGGTACACTAATTGTTTTGAAAAAAAAATGAAATATGAACCTTAAAAATATTGAAAAATTGAGCTGGCTAATTATAGGTGGGTGTAACGGTCATGACACCAATTCAGACGATACTATCCTGGTGCCAACTATCAAGCTAAACGGATTCGGGTTACACACTTGCTTCCGGGTTCGGGTCTAGTCGTAAGGTAATCCAAACCAATATTGATCTGTAAGTTTGCCTTTTATTCTGACAATCATGTTCTCGCATAACTCTTTTTGTTTTCTTAATGGATTTTAAATTCGCCTTTTTTTTTCTCGGCATAACTCTGGCGAAATATAATATATTGTCGGCCTAATTTTGAATCCAGCACAAGTCTTGATATTATTTTGTCTTATATTTTATCTGTTTTGTAAATAAATTGTAATCGTATCTGTGTCATGCAATGAAAGATATTACGAACGAAAAAAATTATTTAACTTGCGTGTTGCTCAAATATTATTTTTACTTTTATCACATTTTTGTGAATTATTCGACACATATTTAATATTATGTGTTCATGTCATATTAATTATTTTGATTGACAATTATCTTGGCTACCTTATTGTATTTTCAAGTTTATATCTCATATAAGAAAACAATTTAATATGATTGAGAGGAGATATTAGCAAATTGATAATATGAAAGTTTGTTATTGTCCTTTACAGATTTAGTGATTTAGTGATATCAATTCTCATTCAAACTAAATATATTTCTTAAATAATTTTCTTACAAAAACATATCCAAATTAGAAACACAATAATACATAATAATACTATGTTGCAGCGCACAAGCATTATACTAGTATAAAATGAAAGCGGTAGAGATTTTTCCTCTACTCACTAAAAAAGTATCATGATGTATTTATAGTGTGAAATAAATATGAAATAAATATCATTTTATTAAATTTATACTTATATATGATATTATTTTCTATAATTTTAAAGTATAATCATTATTTGAACACTTCACATAAATTATCAATATGTTAGATTTGAGTCTAAAATATAAGTAGGTAGAACTGGGGCTTCTAGTGGGCGAGTTTGGGCCAAAAATTCGGCTCGGCCCTCTTTTCGGAAACAAAAGCCCAAAGTTTGGATCGGCCCAATTTCTGCGCCGAAAGATCGAGCTCGGCTTGGGCTCGTCCAAGACTGATTCACGCAATCGGGCTTCTTTCAGTTGTGTTGTCTGTGGGCCTACTGGACTTTAAACTCGAAAATACACTCGCCTCTAGCCTGCTCAAATCCATGCTCTATTTCACATGCTCGAATCCGTTAAAAGTTACACAGTTTCAAATTGATTTCAATTCCTAATAATTTCGAAATAACACTAATTTCAATTCCCAAAGGCCATGTTGATTGTGGAGTAAGAGGTGGATTAACTCTCTTATTCCACACTTAATTCACCAAACGTGAAGTAAAATTGATGGAGTAAGTTGGAGTAAGATTTAAATTAATCCGGAGTAAGTTACTCCACTTCTTTAGATGAATTAGCTTAATCTACTAAACATGATTAACTTACTCCATCTTAACTTGGAGTAAGTAATTTAATCCGGATTAAAGTTACTCCACAATCAAACATGGCCAAACTGATTGCTCTCCTACTTACTTCAAAAAATAATTCCCAAATTGGTTTTTTTATTATGTAGAAAACTAGATATAAACACATGAAATAAGCATTACATGTGAAAAGAAGGCACATTTGCAATAACAAAAAACAAATATAATAACCACGCTTTTAAACGAAACAAGAACCAAAATTTAACATATATCATAAATCAAACAATTCTTAGATTTAACATAGATGAATGGTTCGTTTCAAACATCTAACATTTCTCTCATCACTCAAACAAAAACTAAAAAAAATACATATATTCTCTTTTCAAGAAAGAACACCTTCAAAATCTCTAGCTTTTACTTAATCATCACCAAAAGTTGTTTTCATGCCTGCACAAGTTTCACAAATAAAAATGATAAACCATCATGTTCAGATTTGAAATCGACTAACTATTTAATCAACTCAGAAGCAATCTAACTGAAAAGTTTTTCTGAAAATAGTAGTCTTTTGTAAAAACTTCCCAATTTGACCTCCACTCTTTAGTTTATGTTGAATTTCAGTTGAGGTTTAATTCAGCAACAAGAAGAGATTTAACTACTAAAAAAGAAATGTGCTGAGAAGCTATATTTTAGTTTGGAGAAGACTGATTGCTTTGGTTGCTTTATTGCATAATCCGGACAATTAAAGCACTAAACTTCTTTAATAAAATGCATAAACACTATCCCCAACCTGCACATTATTTTTCGTTAATATAAAAGAAACACACAAAATCAGGAAGGTAGAATATTTACAGAGCAAGAAGTGAAAGTTGCCTTAACAAACCTCCAACTTCTTTGATTGTCTTTGTGCAACAACTGTTTGAATCCTTTGAATCCTGCAATTACAAAAAATGAAGATTGGTGAGTACAACAAATAATGATGTCCATTATAATAAATAGAAGAAAAGGAAGTATTCTCTCATGTGATGCCTGATTAAGTGATTATCTTCTGATATTACCACATACTTGTAAGTTATCAGGCAAAATGAGACATCAAAAAGAAACTTTTTATGCATCTACCAGTCCTGATTCTTGAACTTATAATTAATTTATTACTTGATTCAAAATCTAGTCAAAAAGGGGGCTCTAAACATCAAGCAACTTGCAATCTGTTTATTTTGGAACAAAAACTAAAATCAGAACTCCAATCAACTTACCAGATTTGAATCTGAAATCATTTGTGTAACTTTTTTTTTTTGTTCTTAAACAGTTGGACAACAAATTTATCCCTGTTATATATTCTATGAAGGGATTCTAAATTATGTGAAGCTATGAGATTTCCACTCATATGCACTTAATGGTATTTCCACTTATTTTAAGTTTTGTATCTAGATTTTGTAAAATTTCTATCAAGATGATAAAATTATGTGTAACTTCTTCGAGTGACTTGCAGCATACAAAAAGAAAAGAAATACATATTAGATTATAATAATATCATAAACTATTGTACTTTAATCTGGCAGTATATCTAGTTAATAAATGTATATTTAGAAATAAAATTTAATTCTACTTCATAACGTAATTTTCTTATTACCCCTCACATATTTTAATTTTATGAAAGTACCTCCATATCAGTAGCCCTTTACAACATCATAATCTAGTAGATCATCATTTAGTTAATCAACATAAGCAAATGGATTATCATCAGCATAATATTTGAGTCCATTAAACTTAAGATATCAACTCTAGTGTAATTTACAAGGAAAAGCAAATGTTCTACAAGACAACAAAAGTTTTTGACACATAAATTAGATCGCATGATCTTAACATATCAACATTTCCATGAGTATTTATTTTCTAAAGGCTTCAAATTTAGGTTCTTCTTTCTTTGGGGCTCATGCTTTGCCTCTTTTGATGCTATCTATAATGAACTCAATATTGTGAAATGTTATTTCATAAAAAAGGTCAAGCTAAAAAAAAAATTAAATAACTTCTGACTTTACATGACTAATAAACTTGCTTTTGGGCTACATAATGTTTCTTGGTTGGAACTGAACAAGATACCACACTCACTCACTCACTGTGATAGGGTCATAAATGACTTTTTGCTAGTTTTTGGCAACACTTAAGGTTCTAAGTATGTAGTACATTTCCATATATTACTAAGCTGCATAAGCAAATAATAGACATTCCTAGATGGAAAATATAATAGTTAATTCCTAACCAATTTTTCAATTGCCCACAAATTATTTAGCAAAAGTAATGCCAATTTTCAATTGCCCACAAATGATTTAGCAAAAATAATGCCAATTATTCTCGAGGTCCTTGTTTGCACTATGATTTAATTGGGAAATGATAAGACATCATATAAAGCACTAATTTGATAATTGTGATTGGTTGAGTATGTGATATACTGAACCTGATTAACATTTTATAACTTTCAGGAACTTACTTCCATTTGTGCCTCATCCAAATTAGTAGTTACTGTATAACTGTAAGCCATTTCAGAGGTGTACCCAAAACCACCGAATATAAAGCAAAATTGAACCCAACCCTCAATATCAAGTAAATTTTGAAAGGTAACACAAATTTCTTCAGTAAACTACAATTAAACATCTGAGAAACATAATTAATGCAAGAAGCAAAATTTGAAGATACCCAAAATCACCGATCAGAGGGAGAGATGAGAGCACAGAGAGACAGTGGAGGGCATCGAGAGAGAGAAAATATAACCAACCCACGGAGCGAGAGAGAGCGGAGCGGAAGTGATTGAGGAGACGAGTTCGCCGAGGAAGGAGACGAGTTCACCGAGCTTGGAAAAGAAAGAGCTTCGATCGGTTGGAGTTGACTAGGGCGAGCTTATTCGAGCTTTGACGTGGGTTGTTCGATATTTACCCTGTGTTCGCTCGGTTACAGATTCGAGTATAGAAAAATTTTCGATCTGAGCGGAGCTATTAAGCCTGCCCGAAAAAAACTCAAATCGCAAATGAAAAACGAGTTTCAAGCCCTTTAGGCTCGAGGGCCGGCCCTGTCCACTAGCAAGCCTAGGTAGAACACTTTATAAATTTTTAATTAGATTTGAAATGTTAAGTTTTTTGTTGTAGTATATTAAATCAAAATTTCCGGTTAATATATTACTATCTCATCTGTTTATATTTTTTTAATTCGTTAAAATCAATTTGCTCCTATATCTTAGGTGAAATATTATTTCAGTGTTTAATAACCGAATTTTCTATTGGTCTTCATCCAAACTAATGACTTTAAGTTACAAACTTAAATTTAAATTATATTAGTTTTTAGAAACTTCTTCTAATCATAAAGCTCATGTAAATATTTGAGACTGATAAAAGTCTTTCCTAACATAAATATTTTGGTGAACTTCAGAACTTATATCCAGAACCGTAGAAAATACATTTTTCATGAAAATGCATTTTTCATGAGCAACAGCCGAACAGTAAAACCACATTTGCCATTCATGCAAATCTAGTCAAGATCGAGCAGTTAGCTGGGCAAATATTCAATTTGGACCGGGACGACTTCATAGCCCAGTCAAATAAACCGGACCGGTTATTAAAACCGGACCGTACTGTCAATGTTTTTTGGTATTTAATTACAAGACTTTTGAGTGAAGTTCAACAGAAACTGTTTTCTTTTACAAGTTTAAGAGCACTATAAATTTCCTCTTTAATTTGATAGCTTTTATTAATTATCATCCATACATCACCAAACATACTTTATTATTTACGTTGAACACATAAGATTTTTTTCATGCAATTAATTTAGGAAATACATTATTATTCAACTTAAATACCACCAATATGAACTAAAAAATAATTAATCTGAAATTTACATATTATACAAAAAAATTATAAATAAAGTTGTAAATACAAAATCTTACTCATTTATGAATAATAAATTAATATCACCACAAATAAATCTATACTATTCCTAGCTATCCTCTTGAGTTGTAACATAAATGATTTACCCTAGTACACTTTTTTTACACTATGATTTTGGTAATTACTATCTGACTAAACCTTTTGAATTGACATCAATGTTAATTGTTTCTATCAGTTTTGCAAAATCACTACTAAAGAAATGCAATCACTTAATTCTCCTGTGTGACTAATTGTTTACATTTTCTGTGCCAATAATTTTATCATTTATGTTGTGAGATTTAATATTGAACAAAAAAAGTATTCTTCACTAGAAATAATCACCTAAAATTCCTAAACTATATGTCACTTAATTATTATTGTGGGTAGTAACATATACATAATTAATATCACTTGTCTTGTACCAAATAATTACTTAACAGTGCTCTGAATAATCACTTGCTTCTTCATTTTTTTTTTTGTGAGCTCATCTTGCTACTGTTCAAAATGAGCTCATTCATTTATATTCCTACTATTTTATTCTTCGTTTTGAAACATTTTTTTTATTGAATTTTGCAATTAGCTGGATGTGATTATATACATCAAATAAAAATGTAGAATAAATGAAAGTAAAATTTTCTAAAAAAAAAGTTAAATAAGGTAATGTTCAGGTCCAACAGTTTGAGGGAAAAGTTGGTATACTGATAACTTGCAATTTGCGTTGAATGCAATTGATTAATAAAAAATAAAATAGTTATTGTCAAAATTAAAAAGGCGCCAAGTATCTGAACTAGATTTAATTTGTGCTAATAAAAATATGGGGTTTGCTTCGATACTCCCACCTAAACTTGTTCTCTAAATATTAATTTCATCCGTTGATTTTATGAATTGAATGATTAAGATTAAAAGAATAATTTAGACGGCCGGTTTTACCACTCTAACAGCCGGTCACCATATAGAAAAATAATCGGTCGCGATTTTACACAGCCGGTCACTTTTTTTTCGGAAGGGCATTTTGGTACGAAATTTGGATCCGATCTTTCGACTTCCCCGTCTCCCTTTTCTCCGAACCTCGTCTCCTCCCCCCCCCCCTCTCTCTCTCTATGCACGGACAAAACAAACCCTAAACTCCTCTACGCTCCCCTCGCTCTTATTCCTAGAACAACGAGTGGAACAAATTTATCCAAATCTGAAAACCTAGCGAGTGGTTCCTCCCACCGATGCCACCACACAGCATCACCGACACAAGAGGTCTAAATACACCACAAGTGGATCCTTATCTCCAATCAATCCTCCTACACCGTCCGCTCTGTCTCGCCTCCCCTTCAGTCGCACCAGGTCGTCAGTAAGAGAATATTGTCTCTCTGCAAGAGACTAGCCTAATCCAATAGATGGGTGAAGTTTTGAACTCCTAAAACTATAGAAAGGTATTCTTGATAGTGCATTTTTGTGATCAGCTTTGATAGTGTATTTTTTGGATAAAAACATTTCTCGTATATATATATTTTTTCTGTGCAATGTTTTCTATTTGTGGATTGCAAACTCTTATTTACATGTAAGCATTAGTTCATAGTTTATTAGTCACCCATTCATAATTTTGCAATGCAACCATCTTGATTTGTCTTTTTAATAATTTGTAGTTTGATTATCATTGGGTGGATTTTGATAACGGGTACATCAATAATCTGTGGTGTTTCCCTCCTGCAAAAGTAAGCTAATTACATACTATTTAATTTAGTACTTGATAAACTTGCTTCATATCAAAAGGTTTGGTATGTGTTAAACTATCTTACATAACAATTCAACAGTAAGACCCAAATTGATAAAATTGATATCCTATTGTGAAATCAATTGAAGCTAATAAATTTTATTTTTGCATTCTAGTTAAGTAAAGATGAAATATTTCTTTACAATTGTTTTGATATTTTAGCAGTATAGTCTCAGACATGTGTGGTCATAGATGAATGGCAACATCCACTTAGACAACATCCTCCCGTGTGTTGACCCTACGATGACAACCGAAGCCATAAGACAAACCGAACTTGTAACATACCAAATAATAGATATATATACTGAACATTCTGATAACAAACCTCCCCAATGGGGATTTCCCTCCACAATCTGTCCCATTGTACTATAATCAATCTGGGTCGTTGGTTCCAGTGCTATGTAACCCGTACTCAACCGACTTGAGTCCCCGTACTCAACCGACTTAAATCCCCGTACTCAATCGACTTGAGTCCCCATACTTGTACCACTGAAGAGCTCCAATTTGATAATCCAGTACAGGTACATGTTAGACATTTTCTTAAGTATGGTAGATCACTAATAAACGATGAGCCAATTTCCACTGTTGTTGATAAAAGTGACAGTTGGTAATAAGTCTAATATAATCAGGGTGGTTTTTTGCCTTATGGTCCTAATTTGATTATTAGCTCACTCAAAGTTTTTTATTTTGATATCCTTTGGTTGCATTGGGATATAGTGGTTTAAACGAAATTAATAAGAGTGTTTATGAGCACATTGACAACTTCAATCCTTCCAGGGACCAAAATTGTAATTCAGTACTTCCGAGGTGGTTGTCTAACTTGTGTGAAGAAATTTTCAGATGGTGACTGTTTTCCTTCTTTGCTGTGTAGTCCTATGTTGAAGGTTCAACTGAAAATCAAGCATTGAAAGGGAAGGGGAAGGCTGAGAAACAGAAACAACCAAGAAAAATCACGAAAGAAGACCTAGAGCTTGAGCCACTTTGTAATGAGGTACAAAAAAAACCTGGGATTCATTATATGTCAACATGCTAACCAATTGAAGTGTGTCCAGTGGGATATTAGTGTGTTATAACATATGTGTATACTACATTGTTGACCAATATCAAATTTTGTTGTAATTAAATTAGTTATTTCGACTATATGGGCTCAATTGTTGTTGGGACTGAAGGATTTGGTGTTTTTGTTGTTCACTATATGAAGCCAATTATAATATATTTAATGATTATAATTTTGATCGAAATAATAGATATTATTATATTACTGTTGAGGTATCTTTCACCATAAATTTTTTAGCCTAAATTAACATAGCCTCAATTGTTACTAATATTCTTTCCTCTCTAGGATTGTATAGGATTTGGTGCAGCGAGAGAAATGAGAAATCCAGTTAAAAGGTATCACTCGACTTGTATTTACTGATATCATCTGGTTAATAGAGAAGAGTTATCCAAGATTTTTTTATTTTGAAGAAATAAGGCACAAACAGTCAAATAGTCTTTTCAGAAAGGCCAGTTAGGACCTCAATGATAACTACACCAGTTTAATTCCTTCTATATAAGTTCTAATTTTAATAATGAAAATTTAGAATTTTCTATAATATTTGTTTATTTAGAGATTTTGACTTTTACTGTTGAATGATTTTGCATGTGCCATGAATTTCAATATGTTTGTGTCAAACACTCAAACATGTATGAGATAAATGTTTCTATTTAGTAAATAAGTTGTGTTATTAAGTAATCGGTTCTCTGATTTGGACTTTTATTTAGTAAATTAGCTCTTATTGAATATGCTAGGCCAAAGGGGACATTGGAAGTGGCATTATTCAATGGTTACATGAACAATATTTTTTTGTACTTCACTTTTGTACGGTTGGATTAAGGCAATTGGATATCTTGCTTATTTTGTGTTGTGAATCCTGCAGGTTATATCTCACAGGTCATTTCTATTTCCTGTTATTTTTTTGGGTCCCAACTGGAAGTTAGTTGTGTTTTAGAAAGCAGTAAATCAGATTAAGTTTTGAGTTCTGATGAGTACTTTTGGTTGGTTTTGCAAATCATCAAGTCACTTTATGACTCAGCTATATAAGTTATGATATCATGTATTGCAAGTCTTTAATTTGTGTTTTGAATTTGTAGTGCTATTTATGAAATTGCAAATGAAATTTAGGAAGAATTAATATTTGATTTTATGACATATAGGGCGGATAATTGTGTTCTCTTTTTATTGTTTTGTAGGTAGTAGACAACTTGCTGAACCTAGATGATTAGATCCAATGCACATTGTTTATTCTAGAAAGAAACTATGAGTTTTATCTTGAATATATAAAAAAATCAATCTTATGTAAACTATTGCTTTGGTGTAAAGTTTGTACTTATTCTTATACGCTCAAGCCTCATCACAGATTACTTGACATAAGTGCATCATTGTATATGTTTGTAGTATTAGCAAGAAGATGGTTTAAAATGGATTGCATAAACGACAAGGGTCTAAGCTTTTGTATTATGTGGTCTTGAATTTTCCATGCACGGTTGGATTTTGTTCCTCTCTATTATTTTTTTTGTTGATTTGTGATTTGCTCTATTATTTTTTGAAATTTCTTGTTCTATTTTTTAGCTAGATGATTAAAGTCTAAAATTTTTTAATTTGAAATTGTTAATTGAAAACGTTTTCGCCTAATAAATTGACCGTAGTCTTGTGCATTAAATTTCAACCCTAATTCTAACTGGCTTTACTAGAATGGCCTGAAGAGAAGGTTGAGACCGCTTAATTGAATTGCTTCTAAGATGAAGATGTTTGATAATTGAATTCCGTCTAAATAAAAAATTTCCCGATTGTGTGACAGTTAAATAAAGCTCAATTGAGGTAAAATGCCAAGTGTTTGTACAATTATATTATAGTCCAGTTCTGATATGATTTCTGACAGGATATCATTCAGCAGTTACACAGTATCATTGATAGAAAAGTTTATATGAGAAGTTATTACAATAAGTCATCCAACTATACAAACAAAACCTTATACATGTAAAGTGACATCTCTTCTGCAACTAAAAATACAAACCTAATATCATACTCTTGTGATTATAATTAAATCAAAAATAGATATTTCTTCTGCCAATAAAAGGAGAAGGAAGAAGTGTACACGTTATGCTAACTTTCAAATCCATTAGCAAAAGCTTTCAACAAATAAAAACCCAATTATAAAATTCTACAGCAATAGTGAAATTAGATAGCTATTATTCTCTCAAGATGAAGAAGAAGGAACACCAGACTTAACCTCTCAATCAGATTCCCTTTGTTCCCCTCCTTAGCAGCCAACTAGACAAAATTAAATAAAAAAAGATATCAATAACATTTGTAAATCAAAATAAGATGCCATGTATTGATTAAAATCTTTCACCACTTCAATCACAAGTTATATTAAATACATACATGGTGGAACCAAGCAATCTAGTAATATTATTTGAAACCTAATTAGAATATACTTAAGTGTTAAAATAATTTTTGTATGCTTTCCATCGAACACATGTTGTGTGTCTATTAGACCTATGCCGACAAATGTTAATGTAAAAAGATGATAATAGAAATTATCAGTACTAAGGTAATACACATTACCGTTAAAGTGGTGGTAAGAGCAGCTCCAGAAGAAATACCAGCAAGAACACCTTCTTCTGTGGCAAGTCTCCTTGCATTTGCCATGGCTTCCTCAGATGATATTGTCACGATCTCATCAATTACTAACGTGTCCAGATTTTGAGGTAACATTCCAGGTCCCACTCCATGTATCTTGTGAGGGCCTGGCTCACCACTCCCTGCAATGTCACATGGAGATCATTATGTCAATATTTGCTCTTACTTCTATGAAAGATGAACATAATACTTCATTACTGTGTATTTTTATTTTTCTTGACATAAGATGGGAGACAATCCTCCCAAATTAAAATGTGCATAAAAGGACCTCCCAACAGAATTTAGAAATCAGTGTGTATTTTTATGGTACATAGGAAGTGAAGAGCATAAATTTAAATATGCCTTACACAATTAAAAGGACAAAGGCATGTATGATGATTCACATGCTTATAGACTATAAAGGTCATTAACAGAGCTTTCGGGCTCAACAACAACTATGTTGATATTTGGATTTGAAGTCTTGAGATACCTATCGATCCCACTTACAGTGCCTCTAGACCCTGATCCTTCCACAAAAATAACTATTTTGCCTGCTGTATCTTTCCATATTTCTGGCCCGGTCAGTTCAAAATTTCACATCGTTAAGGTTATAAAAAACTGAACATTGAAGAGTATAACCCACCATTTTTTTATGTTTGATTTTTTCCTTTTTGGAAAGTGTGCAAAAAGCACCCAAAATTTAGGCTAGGTTTCCCACTGAGCACACAATATTCTTGGATTAAAACTAGCACTTAATATGCTGCCCTTGTTCAATGAGAAAGTTCATTTTCTATGAAACTAACGACCGTTCATCATTATAACAAAAAGCCACTAGTACATTGCAAAAGGACTTATTAATACTTTGATAAAATCATATTGAAGAAATACTTGCTGTCTTTACAACACAATTTAGTTGAAAGAAAAATAAGCAAAGAGAAATTTCAGGTTTGGTAAGAATACATGTCCATCTGAAATGTGCATCTTGGTTTACTTGGTTGGTGAACTGATTAAGTAAATGAACATTTGCTATTTGCTTCTTCAATTCCTCTATCCTCTCAAATAATCCATCAATCCTTTCATAGGAGTTAGAAAAAAATTCTAATCATGATAAATACTTTGTTAAGTCACTAATCAATCATACATCTGCTCTACACCAGTACATGTTATGATCAATATAACTGTAATCCATATGTACCAGTGCAGGTAGTTTGTCTTAGCACTAGCCTATACATACTAGATTTTCCAACAAAGAAAGTAAATACTAAGATACTAATAGGAAATTCGAGAAAGCAAAGAGAATATCTTTTAAATGAATGAAACAGTATGGTATGCATCCAGTCTAAAACCTTACTGATTTACTGATTCCTTTGAAATCGCATGTCTCCATCTCCTTTTATATCTCTGGAAGCAAATATCGCCGACCTTTGCCTCAAACAAAAACCCTACCAACTCGCAAGAAATCAAATTAGAGAACTGAAGAGGGATGGGGAAGGAGTGGAATGAGTTTTAGCGAAGAAGAAGAGGAGAGATGGAGAGAGAGGATAGACGGAAAGGGGGCAGTTACAACTTGAGGAGAGAGGAAGAGAGGAGCGGCGATGGGGGTCACAAAAGGAAACAATGTTAAAGAACTTTTTTGGCGTTAAACTATTTTGGAAACGACGTTAAATAATTTTTGTATCCGGTTCTACCCTTCTGCTTTTTGCACATATTGTTTTTTATGGTGGGAGTATGGAAAGATTCTCCAATAAAAATATATATAATAACTAAATTGGCAATTTATTACTCTGTAGTTATATGAACTCATCACACATTGTCACAATACATCTTCTATAATATATCATGAGAATATATATTTTTTTCTTTTGTTGAGATATAAGGATAAAACATAGTTACATTATTTTCTTAATATTATTTGTTAAATTCATCTACTTTTTAAAATCTTCGGATCTATATTTGCTTTCAAGTTTCCGAATTATTTCGTTGTTTGCTACATCCTTTTTCTTCTCTAGGTTAATTTTCCTGAAGCATTTAGTCAATATTATATCAAAAGACATGTATATTTAAACTATAAGTATTAAATTCTACAAATATTATTTTTAAAAAATAATAATGTTTGTTTAGAATATATTATAATTTACTATTATATAAAACCCTAATATAATTATACTCACTTTTAATTCTTGTTTACACCATTTTAGTTTAACAATTTGAGTATTATATTTTGATTTTTTGGAGCATATTATAAATCAATTTGCTCCTATATCTTAGGTTAACGCTTACTTATGTTTCGCGACCAGTTTTATGACCAATCTCATCAATGTAAAATTACAAATGGTAGATTAACTTAGGAAGTTTACAGCTAAAATATTTTCACAACAAAAATACTATCATGAAATTGTATCCGAAATCGTGCGTGTATATATATATTGTTTGAACCTCCATTTTTTTGGGTACCTTCATCATCATGGACGCATTCCAGATTTATGATTTTTTTAAGAGAGATTCAAAATTATACATATTATTAAAAAAAATTCAATTTATAAACATATTTTTTTAAAAAAAATTCAATTGTATGATATATTTTCAATTTTTTTACAAGTTATTCAACGTGGCTCCACCACTGTCCATCATGCCTTCAAAATCTTAACCATTCATCAATTTTATTTTCTTCTCAACTCCACTTTTTGCTTCTTGATAAATAGTTAATATTTGAAGGCATGACGGAGACACACAAAAGTGGAGACATTTGAACCCCACTCATACTATATATATAAATATAAAAGTAAAGATATGATGCTCACGGAAGCACAAAGACTTCTCGTATTCTTAACTCAAAAGTTCCTTAATCACTTTTAAATTTTGATTTATATGTTCAATAATTTATTTATTTCGAAATCTTGTAGAGCCATTTTTTATTTTAGAGTATTTTAAGTATTGATTTTGTTTTTTTTTTGAAATGACCCAATTTTATATAAAAATACATCGATTATTTTATTATTATTTTGGAATCACTTTAGAATTTTCAAATAAGTACTCAAAAACTCTAAAAATATTTTTTTCTTGTTTTCTACTAAATTTTAATATAAAAGAATTATTGAACGAAATAAATAAGAAATTAAAATAACTAATAATATTTATAAGTTAAAAACACGAAAATTTTGATATTTCTAGAAACAGCCTTTACTCTAAATAAAAAAAGCTTTTTCATGACCAAATGTAAAACCACATTTATTGTTCACGCCTTTCTGCATGCACTTCATAATATACTTCTCAAATCTGTTATTTGGGCCGATATGGACTCATCCAGCGAGTTCGACAAATTCACTTTTTCTTTAATATAAACACCCGTAAGCCTGTCAAACGTGCCAAACGGGCACGTAACAAGTCATTTACGTTTAACGTTCCGTTAATGTTACGTAAAGGATTCTTCTGTCGTTTAACGTTCCACTTAATAAACGTAAGGAAAATTTGATCCGTTGAATGTTCCGTTTGTGTAAACGGCACAAACGTTAATACCGTTAAACTAAATTTCCGTTTTCCAAGTTATTGAAATGCACAAGTTCTCAATTCATAATTCATAAATTTTGAACATAGCACAAATTTTTAAATTGCACAAAAATTGAACACAGACACAAATACTTAACTTGTTACATTTAACATAGCACCAAGTCTTTCAAATTGCACAATTTTGAACATAGCACCAAGTCTTTCAAATGCACACAAATTTCACAATTCCAAAAGCAAACTAACATGTTGCATTTAACATAGCACACATACACAAATACTTAACACACAAAATACCTAACCAAGAGAAGACTAACTACTTTGTACTCAACTCAGATCTCAAACTACCTTCTCAGTTTTTACCAATCTCAGCCAAATGGCTAAATAGAAAAAATTAAAACACATTTATCATCATTGAAGGTCACTGTTTAAGATCCAAGGAGCCAAAGAGTTAACCAACTCCAGGCTTACACTACTTGAAATTAACCTAGTACTTAAGTAACACAACATCACAATGAAACATAACATGCTTACTAACTGCCTATCAGACTGAAGTGTCTGACAGTCTCAAAATGCCAAGCATACAAGGCATACAAAATGTTCCAAAGTGCCAAATGTTCAAGCTTCATCAGTGGACCAGAGGCAGTCACCAAAGTTCCCACCATTTTCTGAACATAGCACAAGGAAAAATAGAACTTGTTAGTGCATATTTAAATAGGTAGAAATATTAAATCATGAGGATAATATGAACATACCATTAACTGAAGCTTTTAACCAGTCTTGAGTACATATAAGAGCCTCAAGACTTTCATCACTTAATGAACTCCTCACTGGACTGAGAGTTCTACCACTAACACTAAAGGTGGACTCAGATGCCACAGTAGATATGGGGACAGCAAGAATATCTCTAGTGAGTCTAGCCATAATTGGATATTTTGCTACCTTTAGTTTCCACCATGATAATATATCAAACTCAGATTCCAAACAAGTTTCATCTAAGGCCTCACCTAGATATTCCTCCAACTCTGATTTTTGAGGTTCATAAGTGCTTTTCTTACCCCTCATAAAATCTCTCAATCCAGCCCTTGTATCACTTATTACTCTGGATGATGCACTACCAGTTGACCTATGAAACAAATATTACAAAGTAAGAAAGAGACATGACAATCATATGAAATAAATAAAATAAAAGTAAGACAAAGAAAATACTTGTGTTGTTGTGATGAGCTAGCAGATTGCCTACTGCTTGCTTCTTCCTCATAATACTTGAATAATGCAAGCATGCAATTATTCAAGTTGTTCATGAATGTGCCATAGCTTTCAGGATACATCTGTTTCATATAATACTCAACAACACCAAGTTTTGATCTTGGATCAAGCACACATGCAATTGCTAGCAACATGTTACCACTAGACCAATACTTGTCCCACTTAGCATACATCCCTACACCCATATCAAGCACAGGTAATTCACTTTTAATTGGTGTCCCACTAAGCATTTCCTTGATGCAAGCATCATTGGCACTACAACTATCAAGCACAAGACATAAAACCCTTTTATCTAAATTCCACAACACAAACCTTTCATAAATGGCATCAGAAATACATTTACCAGTATGAGGGCTTGGCAAAGGGGAAAATGAAATTACTCTCTTTCTTAGCTTCCAACTGTTGTCGATATAATGACAAGTCAGAGCCATAAACCCCCTATCTCTACCCTTATTACTCCATAGGTCACTGGTAAAACTGAACCTACAACTATTATTGCCAAAAATATCATACAACAGCTCCTTTTCCTCATAATATACATTTAGGCAATCAGACCTTAATGTGTTTCTTGTCGGTACCTTAAATTCAGGTTGCAACTCCCTTAAGAATTCTTTCAGGAAGTGATGACTAACACAATTGAAAGGGTAATCATGGGCAATTACCATTCTGGCAAGGCCCTTTCTGCATTTCATTTGATCAAATGCCCAAATAGCAAGGGCTGGTGCTGTGTGACAAGTGAAGTGAATAATACTTAGCATAATACACATCCAAAGCTATCATAAATGAAATTAAATTAAATTGAAGCATGAGAAGTACCTGTAGCACTGCCAGACTGCAACATTCTCTGCAGAGCATCAGGTTTGTGCCTCACTGAGTGAGGTATCTTCTTACAAGATTTGTTAACATGATTTTTCAAAGAACCAGTGCCCCTCTGATTTCCCATATCATAAACTTTACCACAGTACATACAAGTGGCATCATAAAAACCATCATCTCTAGTTTTTCCCTGTGTAAAATGCTTCCAGTAAATGGAAGTCTTTTTTTCCCTATTCCTCTTCTTTTTGTTGGATGCAGGAGCTTCACCATCTGGTGCAGCTGCTACTACTCCAGGAACTTGATTGTCAGCCTCAATGGCTTCATTTTGAATTCTTTCTATTTGCTCTGGGGTTAAAGTTGGATCCAACCCAAAGCTATGAATCACAATTTCAGTCAGTCAATCAATCAAGCAGTTCAGTCAAGCAATTTCAGTATGAATCACAATTTCAGTCAAGCCATTTCAAGCAATCAATCAAAGCAGTTTCATTACTATATAAGCAGTTCACTAATAAATCAGTTCAATAGTCAACAGTTCATCACTCTCAGTCAACAGTTCAACAGTTCAAGCAATAACTAACAACAGTCAACAGTTCATCACTCTCAGTAAAGAAATCAAGCAGTTCACTAATCAAGCAGTTCAACAGTTCAAGCAATAACTAACAACAGTCAACAGTTCATCACTCTCAGTAAAGAAATAAAGCAGTTCACTAATCAAGCAGTTCAACAGTTCAAGCAATAACTAACAACAGTCAACAGTTCATCACTCTCAGTAAAGAAATCAAGCAGTTCACTAATCAAAGCATACCTATCATCTGAGAGATCTGGTTCAGATGAAGTACCATCTCTATCATCAACATTCTCTAAATCAACCATCACACAAAGAGGCAGTAGGAACAAAATACACGAATTAATCTGCAAAATTGAAACAAAATAAAAGGTTACAAAACAAAAGAAGAAAAACAAAGAGAAAAAGACTGTAAAAATTATAAAAATTGAAAGTATTTACCTTAGTTCTGTTTAGCCTAAAAAAAAGCTCCCTTTTCCTCTTATCTCTCTCTCTTTCTCTCTTTCTTTCTTTCTCTATCTCTGTCTCTTTTTTCCCCTTTCTTTCTGACCTTTCTCTTTCAGATCCATATATAGAAGCAGTGCTTCTTCAACTATCATGTTGTTCCCTGATGTAAGCTGGTGACTGACGAGACCTGATCAACGATCCATCGCCGCGCCTCTCAGAAACCTAGCTAGATAATAGGGGCTTAGGCAATCATACACTGCAGGTCTGGAAACGTGGCTGTGGATCGATGAACAGGACGTGCCAGCCTCACAACTCACAAGTCACAAGGCAAAAGATTTCACAAGTCACAACTCACAAGCCAGAGATCGAGAGAAACGAAAAACAAGGGACTTATCAGGGTCTGAGGGAACAATCGTACGACGATCTGGCTTGCCTTCGTCACGCATGGGTCGACGAGGCTGCATAGAAGGCCAGTAGCTTGCCAGCAGTGTGCGACATGAGACAGAGGGGAAGAGAAGAGGAGATTGAGCGAGACAAAGAGGGAAGAGAGCGGCGCATTCTAGGGTTCCTGTCCCCTTTTATCAAAAAAATCTCGTTTCCTCCGCCTCTTCATCTGAAATACATCATATTCCAAATCTGTAGAATGTTATACGTAAAACGGAATTAAACGAAACGGAACAATCCATTTACGTTTACGTTCCGTTCTCGAACGAAACTCAATATCCTTTTACGTTTACGTTTCGTAAACCAAAACGTAAAGGATTTCCGATCCGTTTACGTTCCGTGTGCCTTAAACGAAATGTTAAAACGTTTATACGGCACATTTTTGACAGGCTTAAACACCCGGTCCAACTAAACCAGACCGCTTATTTGGGCCGGGCCGTTCTATGATTGATTTATCCTCTATCAAGTACCGACAAGGCGACAAACCGACAACCTTCTGTTTACTTATTGAATTTAATTACGAAATTGGCACCGACCGACGGAGCTCCAGTTCAGAGAGAGAGAGAGAGGTAGATCTGGCATTTATGGCACTCCACTCGAGAGAGAGAAATGGAGAGGTGAGAAACTGAGATGGAGAAGATGAGATAGTAGTGGAACGTGCTTCTGTGATTTTTTTTTTAATTTCGCGGTGTTCTGTGCAAAATATGACGATCTTGAAGCTTCGAGTGGTGACATGGATGCACAAGAAAATAGTCGAGCCACTACTTCAGATCCTTAAGAAGTAATTCAATTCACTCAAATTTCTCGTTTTTTTTCTAATTTCTAAGTGGATTTTGGTTCGTTTTCATGTTTCGATAGCATCTCGCTAGAATGCATTGCGTAAATTATTGCGTTGTACCCTTGCGTAAACTGTAATCTCGCAATGTGAGCTCTGAAGGTTTTTATTCGCAATTTTAATGATTTTTTTTTACAAAATGTGATCTATTATCCTTTCTTAGTGTTATCGTATCGGTTTTTCAGTTGTCTTATTGAATTGTAAGATGTACCAGTTCGGATGTATTTTGTGATATAATAGCTTTTGTCTCAATTAGTAAGGCCACAGTTTGTTCTTGTGAAATAATGCTAGTTCATAAGCTTCAGAACTTTAATTTCTTTCTGTTCACAATGAAAGAAAAATAGCGAAACTGTCAACACTGTATTTATCATGATATTTTTGTCTGTCAGGTTCTGTATCATAGTATACTGGTATAGGGAAAGGACCAGAATATACTGGACCTGGAAAGGTGGTATTCTTTGTCAGTTTGCCTATTTATTGCAGATCAAATATATTTAATGTTGATTCTTTTTATAATTCAGGGGAGCTGAGCCAAAACAATTGGCATTTTCTACTGCAGTTGGATTTGCGTTGGGTGTTTTCCCTATTTTTGGTACTTTTGAATTCTTTATCTTCTCTAATTGTGATTTATATATCAATTGTACAACAATTAGAAACTCATTAATAAAATTTTAAACCAGGGGTGACGATATTCCTGTGTGGTGTGGCAATAGCTATAATTGGAGCACGGTGCCATGCTCCGACTATTATGCTTACAAATTTTGTTGTCACCCCACTTGAATTAAGGTTATTTGCTTTCTCTACCATATTTATTGAGGACAATTTGCAGGGGGCGGAAGTACTTTGCACAGACTTAGATCTAGCACCTACAAGTAAAATACAAATTAAGAAAAATGATTATTTACTCATGGACAGAATTGACCCCTGACAAAATTATTATTTAACATTAACCTTCTTCTAACTTGACAATAGTGATCTTTTTTTGATAAATCTTAATTATTATTTCTTTTTCTAAATGAACATAGGATTAAGAGAGAATTTGAAGTAAGATTAATATCAAATTAGAAGGTATCATGGAGGTTTAGTTCCTACTTGTTCCAATTAGGTATCTAAACAGATTTTTTTTTCTTTGGACCTTAGAAAGTAAGGCTAGATTGATCATACTTCACCAAGCTTACAATTTGTATGAAACTTCAGTTCAGTACTTCAGTTTAGTTCGGTGAATTTTACTACTTGAGTTTATCATAAACAAAGAAGGAAAAGAAAAATTAATGGTAATCTGTTCTCGAGTTGATGTTGGGGATACTTTTTCTTAGTGTCATAGATTAGAGTTGATTTCTTTTGAACAGTACTAAATGCTACCTTTTTTAAGAAATTCTTCAAAAGTATTCAGCTAATACCACTTCTCTTTTATTTCCCTGTTCTAATTATGTAGCATTTATTTCTATTTTTTATGATTCTATATATTGGAAGTCTGGTGATACCATTTCTGAGATTGGGCGAGAGCATATCAGGCGGGGCCCACTTTCCATTGACAAAGGATGCCTTGAAATTGGTGGTGACAGGACAAGCTTCAAGTGAAATTCTACTTGCTGTACTACATGCGGTATGTAACAAAACTGTGTTCCGTTCTGTATAATACTATGCCAACTCTTTGCTGCCTGATCTTTAGGAGGTTTTGTAAAAGTTTCAGCTATAATACTGAATGGTTTTATGTAAAACTTTTTATGGCAGTTAGTAGGTTGGTTGGTGGCTTCTCCATTCATGTTCGGTACAATCTATTTTGTATCCTTGCCGTGCTTCAGAGTCCTGGTAAAAAGATTCAAACCCCCTGCTAGCCCGAAACAAGCTCCCCACCAGGATCCTTCTGATATCAAAATCAAGGTTCGAGACCTCTAGGGTTTGTGCATTTTAGCACCTTCATAGTATATTGGGAATGCCATTATTCATTTTATTTTTCTTTCCCCACATAAGCTGCTTATGATGTTCCTTCTTTTATTTTAGATGCGCATAATGACGCGCATGGTTTTTTCATTTGTTTGGTTACTATGTATACAGGGTTGATATGTGTTAGTTACCAGGATCTGTTGTTTTGCTCATTGTTTTTACCAAATTGGTGAACCTCCAAATTGGTAGGAAAGAAATGAAAGATGAATCAATTGGCCTATTCTCCTTGTTTCATTCATCTTCTTGAGTTAAAACCTTAAAAGCAATAACAGTTTCAATGTTAGACCATTTTAAAGTCCACATCATGTGATGAAGTGAATTTTAACTTGGTACCGGATAAAGATTCTCTTGTACTGGAACAATCAGTAGGGAAGAAGAGGACAGAATTATACCGCTGCTATCCATCCAAGTTGCAGTGTTACGCATCTGATGTAATTTTTTCTAACTTCTATAACTAATTGAAAACAATAATACCTGGCCATGTGGCAGTGTTATGCATCTGATGTGCCGAATGGACCCCTTCCATTAGTTCCTTGTGTGCAGAATGGAGAAGGGTGAAATCAAAATTTTGTGATTTCTGTTATGAGTTTCTGTAAAAGATGTCTCTGGATAAAAGCCAATCATGCCATGACAGGCAGCATTAAACCTACTACACTATGTAAAACGTGGGAAGCTCTGTATTTACACTTGTTTAGTTTGGTCAAGAGCACTATTCCCCACTTCAACATCTTAGTTTATCAAACTTCATTTTGTAATTTTGAGGTCAAGCATTATTACTCGTTATGCCTCTTCTAGAATTCAAAAATTGGTGTGACTTCTGAGGCCTAATTGTCTTGTTGCTCCCTACTTCAAGGTATTGTATTTTTAGTTTGTACAAAGATCTAATGTATATACTTCAAAAAAAATGAGTACAGTTCAAGACTTCAGTTAACTTATTGACTGTTCGGTTTGCTTCGCTTTCTTCAAATTATCTTAATCGAAAGGGCCATGCATTTGAACTTATTTTTTTTCTTATTTAATATTGTGTTTGTTGTTGTGTCTAAATATATATATATATATATATATATATAGTGAGTTATGCTAAAATACTTTATAAAGCACCAACATTCATATACTTTAGACTCGTATCTTAAGATACAAAATGCAAACGTCCAATTAAGACCGTTGAAAATATTTTCCATACTAACATCAATTTGGAGACCAAATTTTACATTTTTTGAATTTTTTTTATTATTTTTTGGGATGGGTGAAAAGTTGGTTAATTTGGAGGTCTGTAAATCATTAGATTAACTAATTTTCCACTTATCCGATAAAATAGTAAAAAAATTCAAAAAAATGTAAATTTTGGTCTTTAAATAGATGTTAATATGGAGAACATTTTCAACGGTCTTGATCGGTCGTTTTCACTTTGTATCTCGAGATACTAACCTAAAGTATATAAATGTTGGTGCTTTATAAAGTATTTTAGCACAATTCTGACCAAATTTTACATTTTTTGGAATTTTTTTTACTATTTTATCGGATAAATGAAAAGTTCGTTAATCTAACGATTTACAAACCTCCAAAATAGTAAAAAAATTTCAAAAAATGTAAAATTTGGTCTCCAAATTGATGTTAGTATGGAGAATATTTTCAACGGTCTTGATCGGCTGTTTGCACTTTGTATCTCGAGATACGAGTCTAAAGTATATGAATGTTGGTGCTTTATAAAGTATTTTAGCATAACTATATATATATATATAGGGGTTATGGTGTTCCGTGAAGTACAAAATCTCTTGTGCGCATCTATATTTATAGTTTTAAAGTCTGAATGAGCTATTCAAACCATTGAACACGATCTTCATGTTGAAATCTTCTTGAAAATCGAATTTTACATTTTTTAGAATTTCTTTGTTATTTTTTAGATAGAAAAATTGTTGATTTAACGATTTTTTAACCATTCGTTATGAGTGTTTTTTCACCTCTCTAAAAAGTAGCAAAAAAAATTTTAAAAATGTAAAATTTGGTTTTCAGAGAGATTTCAATATAAAAATCATGTTTGATGATTTGGTTCGATCGTTTGGACTTTGAAATTCGAGATATACATGCGAAGCACAAGAGATTTTATACTTCGCGGAACACCATAGTCTTACTATATATATATATATATATAATTGGGTTATGGTGCTTGATCAAGCACCAAGGGATCGGTGCTTGCTCATCAAATCTCATAAACGAACGGCTAAAATTTCGATTTATCATGCTCAATAATTTATTTATATCAAAATCTTGTGGGATATCAAAATTATTTGTTGGTTACACTCAATTATTATGCCATTTTCCCTTTTTGGATTATTTTTCTGTATGAATAACTCTAACATTATCCCGTTAAAAAAAATCAAGTTTGATACGTGTAAACTTTTATAAAATTTGCATAATTCAAATTTAATTATCCATTCAAGTAAGTTGTTTTTGTTGGAGCGAGTTGGCTAGAATAATAGTCCGTAACGGTGGGATCTCAGTTAGAAAAATTAGCTCGTAGATACTGAAAACAATAGGATTTCCATATTAAAAAAATCATTTTGTGGTGTTCTTCGCAATTGCTGAATCATTCATATAAGATATAACAAATTCATACCATTGAGGCATTGATTGAAATTTGATGAATTAATTAGAAAAAACAATTCAATATTAGTTTATTTTTATATATGTTGACAAAATCTCATTGTCAAGATTATAGAAATAACTCATCCTCACGTGATCCCTCCTCAATTTCAACTAGCTATCTATCGATTCAATAAGCAGTTTAGCACGATCGGAAATAATCATTGATCTGAGTTGGCATTGTTTTATTATTATTATCACATCATATTCAAACAGATCATACGAATGGAAAAAGAAATCATAATGAAGTTGTATCGTACCATTTTGAAGTAGTGGCGTTTACTTCTCAGACTCACAATATTACTTTTGAACTACTTGTATAATTTATTATAAGCTTCACAAAAATATCAACATAATCTTGGAATGATATGGTAATATAGCTTGTTTCTTATGCTGGTTAAAAAGTTAAAATAAAAAAATGTAATTCTGATTTATATGCAATACCATGGGCGGATCCACCTTAGGACAAGTCCGAGAAAGTATTCGAACTTGATTTAAAAAAAACATGAAATGTAGTATATTTTTGTTATTTTTGTACTGCAAAATAGACATTTAATGATATTTTATTGAATTTTAGTGTATTTGTGTCCGAACTTGCTCAAACTCAGTAGTCGGGCTTAACTGAACCTTTGAATCCGGCATTGTGCAATACCATCGTAAATTATGTAAACAGTTATATAGAGAAACATAAAATTTTAGATAAACAGATGTAATAATTTAATTACATAGTATGATAGAACACATGACCATCTCTTGAGCCCATGCTCCGCCTTGCCAAATAATTTCATGACAAAGAACAAAGAAGAACAGGTTAGGATGGATGAAAACTATTATGCCATTGCTTTGGGAGTATTCCATCAAAAAATTAACAGAATTTACGAAAAAGAAAATTATTTAGATTTTTTTGTTGTCAACCAATTTTTTTTTTATTCCATGATGTGGTTCACGAATAATGCCATTGTTCTTTCCAAAACTAAATGTGAAGTTCTGTTGCACTGACATCTTATGTGCAACACTTTTTTTTCCATAAACCCATTAATTTAGTGAAAAGAAATGGTTACAAAAAATGATATTTTTAAGCATGAGTTGATGGTTAAAATCTTCACCAAATTTCAAATGTGGAACATCCAACATAAACAATATTGCTTTAAAGTTTAAACCAATAAATTATACATACATCATTCCTTTCAAATGATTAAAATTAATAATAGAGAAATTAGTGTGAGAATTGTGAAGGTTGAGGTGACCAAGTCTATATAAGATTTGGTATGCTTGCTTTATATCTCGGTCCCTTAATTGAATCGGCAAATGGAATTTTAGAGGCAGGTCTCCATCATGTCATGTCATGTATCTTCCTCCTATGACTTGGTCAAAATATTAGCTACTTTGCCACAACACGGTTTTGGAATATACCCTTTTTGCCCTTTTCACTTTTTATTTATTAATATACAAAGGGTTTCATGGAAGTGGAATTGACATGGCCACTTTCGCTGCAAATCGGACGGATTCAGAGGTTATTTTATTTTGGGCACAATTAAATTTGGATGAGATTGAGATCAAGTTCGAACACAAACTCATTAAAATTCATTAAAATGCCGTTAAAAACTCATTTTTTTACTACAAAAATAATTAAAAATACACTAAATTTTGCGTTTTTGAAAATCAATCCCGATCACTTGTCCGAACTTGCCCTTGAATAGCTCCACCCCTGGTGCAAATCCATGATATTAGAGGTTTTTTTGACAGTTCTTATTTCTCTTGAATCCAATAATAAAATTTGATGTGAGCCGGTTGATAGTGATTTGTAATAGGATTTTTTGTAAAATATTCATTTTTTAGAATAAGTCTTAATCTAGTTTTTATAGCAATATTTAATTTTCTTTCATGCGAGCGGTTACATATTTAAACTTTAAAAAATATATCTTGTAGAAATATTTGATTTTTCATCAGTTTCATGTCTTGGATTTTCCTTTTTGTGGCATAAAGTATAATCTTTATTCTTTTTCTGTATTTCTATTTCATTTTCTCACATGTAATTCGAAGTTATAGTGACAGGACTAAGAAATAAAAAAAAAACTAAACTAAAACTAACAGAGATTTTTTAACCGCGTAAATTCAATTGTAAACATCAACGCGAAATAAAATCTTTTTCATTTCAACGCGTATATGACAATAATATTTCCCCATCTCAATTTGTTTTTTTCCCTTTTTTTTCTTGTCTTCTATAGAGAGCTCGCTAGCAAGAGAGGATAATAAAAATGAATAACGTTTTAGTAGATACCACATTTGATATCAACTATTGATATCGATTTTATTATGCACATTTAGTTAAGTTATCCTGCACATTATTTGAGTTATTATGCATGTTATAGCATAACTATTTCAGTACAAAAAATAGTATGTATAATTATTTGGTATCAAATAGTATGTATAATTATTTGGATTAGTGGGAGATTTACTTCAACTAAATATGCATAATAAAATCGATATCAATAGTTGGTATCAAATATGATATACGTATCAGCTCCCATATAAAATATTTTTAAAAAAATTAAAAAAGAGATTATAGAATGAGTCAATTGTAGGACCATCCAATGACAAAATCCCAAGTGTGTGTAAACCGGATATGTAGTTGGGTGGGTTCCCATCAAGTCATAAATGGTTTCTATTTTGATGTTAATGTTTTGACTCGTTCAAAACCTTTTTACTGTTGCACTTATGGTTTTTTTGCTGAAAAAAAAGGGAAGGAAGTGGCTCATTTTTGGACATTTTTTTTGTAATTATGAAAATGGTACTGCTAAAAGTAGTCAAGAGATTAGAGTTTTTCGATCGAATAAACAGAACGGTATATTTTCTAACGTGTGGTTTTTGTTTGTTTTTTTGTTTTGAACATTTATTTACGATGTTGACTATGCATAAAATTACAATTTCTATCATATATAGCAAAAATTCTAACTATTTAATTATAAATTCGACCATATATTTTCTAGCATTATAATATTGTACATATTTATTGACAAATTGTCATTCAAATATATATAGTATTAATTATAATTTAAAATCTTCATACTAATTCGCTATTTTTAAGTGTTTAAAAGTACATAGGAGACATTTATATGTAGTATTGTCATACATCAGTATTGTGATGTTTGCACTATATAAAATAGGAAGCTGATACGTAGATACCACATTTGATACGAACTATCGATATCGATGTTATTATGCACATTTAGTTGAGTTATTATGCACATTATTTGAGTTATTATACATGTTATTTTTTGTACTTAAATAGTTATGCATGTTATTTGAGTTATTATGCACATTATATTGTTAACATGCATAATAATTTTTTTTATACAAAAATAACATGAAATAACATGCATAATAACTCAAATAATTTGCATAGTAACTCAACTAAATGTGCATAATAACATCGATATCGATAGTTCGTATCAAATGTGGTATCTACATAATATTATCCATAAAAATATATTATTTTGCTGCGAAATTTTAGTGAGAGGGAAAGAGAGGAAAAAAATACGAAAAAACAGCTAGCCATTGATTGCCAAAAAAATGTTTTTTTTTCGATTGAAAAAATAAATAAAAAATGTTAGAGTCAGAATTTACACCTTAATTTCTAGTGATGAAACTAGTTTGGAACTCTCATATTTACGTGGCGTAGGAAGGTTGCATTATTGGCGATATTAAGGAAACAAAATGCGTTTAAAAAATTAAAATAAACAAAATACATATTTATATCGAAGATTAAGAATATAATAAAGGACCATGTTTAAAAGAAAATCAAATGTTCAGAGTCCTGCTCGGAGTTTTGATACTGCTTTCAAATAATTTTATTTGTCATATAATTGGGTCCAAGTTTTTTAATAGTAAATTTATTGTCAAAACATTTAATTTCATTGCTTTCAAATAATTTTGTCTGTCAAATAAATACAAAACCAATTGTGGAAACCAAAACCGTGGATCTAGGACGGGTCGAGTAGACCAATTTTTCCGAAATTTGTCCCAACTTGTGACCCGTCATATCCGTGACTCGACCCGTGAGACCCGTGACATTTCGAATTCGAAAAAATACAAAAAATTCAAAAAAATTCAAAAAATTCAAAAAAATAAAAAATATATTGGACAGCAAAAAAATTTGTCATTTCATAATTTTTATATATTTTTTCGGATTTTTTTTGAAGTTGTGCAATTTTTCCCACCTTTTTCAATTCAAAAAAATCCGGCGGGATCCGAACCGACCCGTCCAATCCTGTGTCCGTCCGACCCGTTCGAATTTATCACGGGTCGGGTTGACACTTTCCATTCCGGACCCATGCTTACCTACCCCATTATACCCGTGGATCCGTCCGAATTGAATCCACGGGTACTCGACCCGACCCGTCTGTAGAACCCTAGATTCATTCATTTGTTTATCCCTTCATCAATTATCAAATGAACTAAAAAAATAATATAAAATTACGTATAAATGCATTTTTTATTGAAATGAATAATATCGATAATTTATATTTTTCATTTGAACTTCCAAAATTTGAAATTTAACAAAACAATGAGTTTTGATGATAAGTGACACAAAAAACCGTGGCATCCGACCCGCTTTCTCTTGATACTATGATTAATATAAACACAACTTGCTTCCCCACTGCAAAGAAAAAGCCGAAGTGAGGTCAGAGAAGGAATTTGCGCAGCTCTTTCTATCTCTTCGTCTTCCTTTTTAATTCGTCTTTAAGTTTTCTAATCCAGTAGGGGGACATTTTCTTCATTTCATATTCTAAACAATACGCACGAATTCTATTTATTTTATGTTTCATTTCGTTCATTAATTATTCAGAGTGAGGGGTGAGAGAGAGAGAGAGAGAGAGAGAGGGGAGAGGAGAGACACAGAGACGACTTGGTCTTGAGCTGCTTGGCATCTTTCAATCAGAAGTCAAATCCAAAATTTCGAGGTAGAGATTTCATTTTTTCACAACAGATCCGATTCTTTGTTAAGCTCTCTCCTCAAAGCCCTCGTTCCTCTACAGGATTTGGTGCTCTTTCTCTCCAATTTGTGACATCCCAATTTGCAATTTCATGGTGACACTCGTACTTTTTTCTGGGTTTGCCTTGATTTGATTATATCCTTTTCTTGATTATGTCGTGAAAGTTCTGATCTTTATCCACTTCTCAGAGGTAATGAAGCTTGTTGGAGTCTTGGGTCTTCTCCAATTGCACTAATTATGTACCAAGTTGTATAATTAGGTAACAGTTAAGCTTGAAATTTGATGAATTCGCGCCATTCCAAGTCTGTCAAGCTTGTTTCATCTAAGTCAAAAGAGATAGAAGTTGAAATAGAAGAGACCTCTCAAATGGGTTCCTCTGCCATGAACTTGGTCTATTGTTGCGTTGCCAAAGGGAATCAAATCCTCTGCAACTACAACACATCAAGTTCAAACAACAATTCCAACGCAAATTCAAAATCACGGGACCTTGAGTCCCTAGCCATGGTTTGTCTTGAAAATGCTCCAGCGCATCACAAGCATTTCTTCCACACAGTTGGTACAAGAACCTTTGGGTACATAATGGCAGACGGGCTCACCTATTTCGCAATAGTCGACCCAAGCGTGGGCAATGGAATTATACATTTTCTCCAGAATCTTAGAGATGGGTACAGGAATTCGATGAGAAACGGGGTGAAGGACTCGTTGATACCCGTTATAAAACGGCTAATTGTTTCTTTAGAGAACATGCCTCGTTCGACATTTTTCAGCCATGAAATTTCTGAAAGTCCCGCTTCTTCAGACGGTTCGACTTCATCTAAGGTGCCTTTACTAGGTAAAAGTGGAAGTAGAAAAAAAATGAAGGACAAAGAGAGAGGAAATGATGAAAATGGAGATAATAGAGGGGCTAGAGTTGATATAACACCGGATGAAGGAAGAACTGGTACAAACTTTTCGATCGAGCGGAGCACAAGCATGGGTCGTACTAGGCGCCAACTGTCAGCAAGGAGCTTATGGTGCCGGCACGTGAAAATCGTGGTTGCCATTGATGTGGGTATATGTCTGGTGTTGTTTATAGTTTGGTTGGTTGTTTGTCAGGGTTTTCAATGCGTCAAATGAAATGTTGGAGACAAACAGAAAATAAAACATAGAAGTGTATTTGTTACATTGTTTGGTGAATGCTTCTATTGCAACAATCTACCAAGAGAAAATGAATTGGAGAGAAGTGAATCAGTTCGGTTCTGATGAATGGCTTTGATGAGATGAAAAGGCATCAGCCATGGAATGTACATAATTATATATATGATTATTTATTTTTCTTGGTGTATTATCCGTATATCACTTTTGTCCCTTGTTTGGTTCTCTTTTGTGTAGTCAGAGTGTGGTTTTTTGTTATTGTTGTGCCATTTTAAAAATCATGTTGCCAATCCTTATACTTGACAGATTTGTTTTTAATGATGATGTTTAATAACCCACGCAAAATATAAATGGTTCTTGTCATGTTTAACTTACATTTATGCATACACTGGATACAGGATGAAATTACTAGTGTTTTGCTGCCATAACTAAAGAGTTGTATACCAGAATATGATCAGTTTGGAGAAAAAATGTCAAACACTGATAAAAAAATCTAATATAAAACTAAAAAAATAAAGATTTGTCATTTCATGGTCCTTACCAGCATAGCTGTACGGATTATTACTCAACTGGCCTTGTACCAGTACATGCATGTACCTGTCCATTTTGATTTGTTGATATGGAACATTTTATTGGTATCATTCTATTTCATATTCTTGCAACTTCTGATCTATCAGAAGATCAAAAAAATATGATATATGTTGCATCTACAAAATGATATCTCTATTAAATTGCGTCTAATATGTGCTGGTAATCAGCACAACTTCATGAATTAATGAAAACTCCATTTTAATATCAAATTTGGGCATTTTGAAGTAAGGTGGATACCCCAATATAAGATAACTGACCTGAATTAGTTTGCAACGATCAGGTAGACATTCAACAGTTAATATTTGATGTTGTACTACAATAAAGTTCAACTCCTGACATTTTCTCATGCTGCCAATTAGTCACAAAACTTGATAGTGAATGCACTTTTCTTCATTTCTTATTACATGAGTGTGCATTTGCTAATAAGCTAGTCGAGACATACAATTGATCAAATGGAGAGAGATGAACTTCACAAAAATACAAATAAAACACTAAGACCTATAGTTTTGACCAATATATTACTTAACTATTATAGACGAGGAAGGAAAAGAGAAAAATGAAATACCTCTAACAAATTCTTTTTTTAAGTTAATTCATTATTCTACAAAAAAAAGCTATAGAAGCGCCTCAAACTCTGTCTTTGAAAACAAAAATTCAAATATAACCACACCTATTCGCCAACTAGGCCTCCTAAACACATATATATACAGCCATTTTAACCTTTTAAATCAAAGAAACTAAACAAGTAATCAAAGCCGCAAATCTTCTCAATTTTTATTGTATTTGTGCAATCTCAAGAAATATTTTATTGAGAGCCTGGGTTTTGGAGAAGAAGGGGCAGTGGTCCCCACCTTTTATCTTGAAAATGCCATTTGGAGGGCTCTCTCGCACCAGCTTCTCTTGAACATCTGCTGATAGCATCATATCTTCAAGGGTCTGGATGTAAAATCGCCGCACTGTGCCATATTTATCAGGTGTAAGAGATATCTTTTCCATGATTGGTGCAAGTGGTATCGGCCTCATTGATACAGTAGCCAATGCGATATCCTGTCATGAATATAAGGTTAGACTACAAGCTAGTTGGCTCCGAGTTTACAGCTTCAGTGATGTTTGTAGTTGTCAGTGCAAACATATTTGAAAAACATCTTCTTCCAAATATAAGTTAGCATAAATATTATTTGAAAATTCAGCAACTATAAGGCTCTGGTTATAAAACCAAAATAGAAATATATATTTTGGTAGCATCCATTTTGCAAAATAAAACCAGCAATAATTCCACTGTGAATTCGTAAATGTCATAAGGGCTAAAAAAAGATCTAAACATTATGTAATAGTTAGTAGACTTGAGCATTTCAAAGAGCAACTAACATTGCAAAAACAATCTTTATATATCTTAAAAAGAAACATTCAAAATTAGGGACACTTCCAAAACCCCCAGATATCAGCTGGCTGTATTTGATTCAATTGCATAGTCTTGAAATTATTCACCTTAGTAGGGGTATGGTTGAAATAAAGCGCCTTCAGTTGTTGTTTGTCGAACTTGAGTCCAGTGGGTGGTTTGTCTTTCCCATTGCCGTACAAAAGAAACTGTGATTCTTGCAAGAACACATCTGCTGAGGCAAGCTAAAATACAAATGGAAAAATAATAGTAAGGAAAAAGAAATATTATAAAGAAGTAACTTTCGCTTCATTTTAATGATAAGTTGATAACACTTAACACCTATAACTTTACTGCATTGGCAGATAGCACCTAACAGCTAAATTCACAGATAAGCAAAGCAAATGACTAAACTGGAGAACAATCCAACCAGGAATTACTTTATATGGATAGAGAAAATTTTCAATGGTAATAGTGGAAGGGATCAATAATTACCCAATTCGCAGAAAATAAGATATATCATGCATATATTTAGAGACAAGGAAAAATCTACTGCTGCAAATGAGCCTGGCTGGAGAAAGGCAACCAAGCTTTAGTTGTCTATTTATTAGCAATAGCAAGTCAATTTGATTTCAAGCTGAAGCCATCCAAACTCAGGCTTAGTTGTGCCAGAGTCAATGGACTGTTTATCGCCTTATCTCATTTCTTTAGTTTCACATTATTTCAATACAATTTAGACTTCATTCCTTAATTGATAAAATTAATTAAAAATTGGATTCATACAAATTTAAATTGTGAGCGTGTTGGTTTAGATTAGTCAAGGTCTCAACTCTATTTCAGTTGATCTTCAACCAAATTTCAGGTAAAAATGAACTCACAGCCCAAATAATATTCTCAATTTGAGTAGTTTTGTAAACTAAACTTTCCCCCGTCTTACTCTGTAGATTTGAGGATGAGAAAAGCATATGTGTGGCCTTCGCTAGATTTGAAGACATACTTAGTATTGTCAATAGTAGGGGTCTGAGTATATTATAGTTTTAGAGATAAACAAGACACTATTCTTAATATTACAAAGCACAGCCCATATTAGCAATTCAAGAAATCCTTGCGTCTTTCCTCACATTAAAATAATGATTAACTAAAACAAAACCAAAAGAATGGATAGAGAACATTGCTAATGTACTCAATTGGAAACCATGGCAACCAACACTAAAATACTTTAGAAGCAAAATCAAAGTTGACAACCAACACAAAAAGACTTTAAAAATCAAAATCAAAACTAAAAGAGTCCTAGATAAGTTCTTCATCACTTAGATAGCCATCTACCAAATATTGAGCAATTTGAATGCTGATGACTCATCCAACAAATAATTCAGAAATTTAAAGATCTTTCAGCTTTTAATCAGTGATAAAATGACATTCAAATTGCATGCATGGCCTGTCAAATGACCGAGAACATAACTACAACAATGGTTTTGGAACTTTGTCAGAGTTGTGACATCATATTTTTCACAGTTATAAAATTAACCTATCACAAAAATAAAATAAGCAAGCAAATACTAACCTCCTCAGTGAACACATCAAAGGGTCGCTGACCATCTTTCACCATAGTTGCTGCGAGAAAAATAGCCTTAGAAATTTTACCGGGGCAATGCTCCATGGCAAATGACAAACTTGCCCCTCCACAACTGTGAGCCACCACTATAGCCTTTTCACCCTCCCCAAGAGCATTAAGGTAATTGAGGAGAGGCTTTGAGTAGTCCTCCAAGGTAGTTATGCTGTTGATGTCAGTAATGTCTATACCAGAACCCGTTAGATCCAGTGCTACAGGCTCAAGACCTGCTTCTTCTAACATGGAAATTGTCTTGTACCAGCACCATGCACCAAGTCCCTCTCCATGGATCAGTACTATTTTCTTAGTCTCGAGATTTTCTAGAACAACAACAGGCTGAAAGAAAAATTTACCAGAAAATGAAAATAGAGAAAAAAGGGTTCATTACTTGCTAAATTTAAATATAAAGTGGACAAACAACTCCCTTTTAGTAAACTCAGTACCAAATTTATATCAATTGCTCTCTTTTTGAAGGTTCATTACCTGCCAAGTTTAAATATTGAGTGGATGAACAACTCCCTTTTAGTAAACTCAGTGCCAAATTTATATCAATTGCTCCCTTCTTAGTGGATGAACTATTTGAACTTCAATTATTAGTCAATTAAGGTGTTAAGAATTTACCTAACCAGTTTGTTTGATCATATTATACACCAAGTAAAACAAGAAAAAGTTGGGTCATCACCAACCAACTTTCCTTAATAATCGTGAAAAGCTAAGAAAACTCACACAAAAATTACACTTTGGTCCCAAAAGTGAAACTTAGTACCTATGAAACTAAATTAAATTGAGGCAAGAGGAATGCTGTGAACTGAATTCAGGTCGATACAATTCTGAAGGTATCTCAATTCTCAAGGGATTACCTGCTTAAGTGAATCGGGTAGGTCACGCCTCCTTGAGCTAACAGACCCGTTACCACCGGCACCGATCCGACGTGACATGGACCCATCAACCCTTCTAGACATGGAGCCTTCAAACCTCTGTGACAGCTGTTGCCGTGCAATGGCAAGAGCTTGTCTGTGCAACATTTCATCTTCTTCTGTCATGCCCCGCTTTCTCCCTGAACCGAGTCCCGAACCCGGCATCCGTTTACTCCTCGAACCGGGCACAGCGCCATTGGTTCCACTTCTTGGGTCCTTACCCGGCATGCATGCAAACCCGTTTCCCATCTTTGCCTCTTAATTGGAAAGTAATTTTTTTAGGAAAATATATTTTGTAGACTTATTCAAATCTTCCACAGGCAAATTGGAGAAGGAGATCAAATTTTCGACAGTAATCAAAGGAAAAAAAAAGTTGGGTCAAAGTAAAATTAGGAAGAGAAGAAATTCAGTGGGATCGAAAAAAATTGAGATCTTAGGAGAAGGTAGAAATTAATAAGAGGTATCTTTGATAAGAGAAAGATAGAGTTAAGTGGTTCAGAAACAGTTTTTCTGTGAAAGAAGTGTTTAAATTGGAAAGCGATATCCTTTGAATCAAAAAAAAATAAAAAGAAAGCGATATCCTTTTTCCTCCTTTTTGGGGAAGAAGAACAGAAAGAGAAAAGAGAGTTAGAAAGAGAGAGTGTACTTTTCTTCTTTTCTTCTCAGAGTAAACGGTTTCTACTTGAGACTTAACTCGAAGACCTTTCGTTTCTCTCTCCTCTATTTTCTTTTTCTTTCTTCGTCTCTCTCTCCTCAGGATCCGTATCCGCTTTTTTTTATTTTATTAAATCGCCTCGTAAGATTACAATACAAACTTGAAACCCCTTGAAACCTCCTTGAAAAATTGTACAAGTTTGACTTGAATTCAGAATTTCTTTCATAAAAATCTAATGTTTTAATGTATGTTATTCGAATATTTTAATATTTTAACGTATTCGTATCAGATAGTTCTTGTATAGTTGTATTCCTATCTAATATAATTCGATTTACGAGATAATGAGAGTGCATTTCAGATTTATTATTTTGCCGTAAAGTTGAAATCACTTTTCATCAAAATATTTTATCACTGTGTAATCTCTTCTCTTCTGTATAATAATAGTTTTATTATATATATTCACTTTTATATTGCTTTTTAATATATTCAATTAAATTTTTTTAATTAAAATTTATTATATATAGTCATATTCGTATCTAATTTTTTTTAAAATCATTGTCTGCTGCACCCATATAGTATATGATACCTACACTCGTACTCGTACAACATAAGTCTTAATCAACTGCATTAGACGTTAGTGACAGAATACGCTACTAAAATTTTTTCTCATGTTTTTTAGTAATTGTCCGTTATGTAAAAAAATCTTACCAGAATTGTTTTTTGGACTTCGTCCAGAGAAAATCATATATTTTGGAATGAAAACATCGACTGTTAAGGAAAATATTAACTTAATTAAAAAACAAATTTCAATTGAAAAAAATAAATAGTAATACTTTTTAAAAATATCCGAACGTACAAAGTACACAGTAATTCATAAAATAACACAAAATATTTTTTATTGTTGTAAGCATTGTATTGAATTTTAGACTCATCAAATATCTGTTAAATTAAAGGAGAGATGAGTGGTCAGAATCATTTAATCAAATTACAAACAGAGAATCTAAGTTGAACAAATAAAAAGATTCATGTGTGATATAGTTAAAAAGTTTTGAAAATAAAAAATAACTCTTTTTACGGAGCACCAATTTAAAGGATCTCTGGAATGCGAAATCAAAGGAAAAAAAGTTGATTTGAACTTCTATTTTTTTTTATTTGTATCGTGCATTTGTTGAAATGCAAAATCTTTTAAAATTTGTAATAATTATTTTTGGTTGAATCAATTTTGTTAACAAATTGATCATAAACGATTTGATTTTCTAAAATGGAAAATAATTTTTTTCATAATTATCTCCATTTAAGGATCGTGCTATTGACATCGAAAATGTTGTTTCGCACATCAAAGCCAAATTCTTCTATCCTTCAATTTGACAATTAGTTTCATATTTATTTATTATTATTAATATTTTCATGTAAAATAAATAAAATACATAAAAGATAAATTTATCTTATTGAACAAAATTTTCAATATCAATAGCATCACTCTCATTTTCTTGATAGTTTATCAAAGTTAATGGAAAATATTTGTAACAAAATCTTACAATGATAAATTTGAGAAGAATTCAAGGAGTCAAGAGACAAAAATTACAAGTACTAAGTTATTTCAATTCATGCTTGTCTTAATCATTTGTCACATCACCATTCCACCTAATCTCCAATCCACACATTTTTTTCTTTTATTTAATCTCAATTCGTTGATTAACCAACGTTTCTTTTTTCTTTCTTACCTTTTTGTTTTTTGTCAACTTCTTACGATATTTCCTTTGTTTTTATTTAAACCAACCTTTTCTTCTTTCATAGAACAATAACAAACTTACACCAACTTAAATGACACAAAAAAAGATGACATAAAATAAAACAATTCAAAATTTGGCCGGATTTCATTAATGAGTAGACAATATTTGGTGATCCCTTACTTTTTTTAATAATAATTGGTACTACTACTATTTGGATATGCTACGAGACATCTGAGCTTTACATCTAATAAAATCTCAACCCCGATTTGGATTTTTCAACGCGAGAAAAAAAAACACGACAAGATTGTAGAAATATTCTTGTTAATTAAGTTTAGTCATAAACTAATTTATTTTATTTATAATAAAACAGAAAATATTTTATTGTATATTCTTTATTTTCTCGAAAAAATAATTTAGTTCATCAGTAAAAAAAATGTTTTTGAATGACAAAATATTACTGAAAAAATATGGATTCTGTAACACATTTGAACTGTATGTATATGTACAATTTTTAGATTTGTTATAAAAGTTAGGTCAGAATTTCATGTGTGCTCCTCTAAAACTTAATATTTTTACGTATTTCTCTTTCCAAAGCTATAATATCATATTTATTCCTAAATTTTTTTAACACTCATATTTATCAAATTCATTATGACGACGGTACAGAATTCGGAACAGAATTCAATGAATTCTGTAATTAAGTTGGATGTTTCGTTTATTGATTTGGTAATTAAAATGAGTGCTTCGTTTTCTTGTGAAATCAGATGGTCAAGGGGTGTGAATTCAACCATCTTTGACTGTGATGCTTTGGTTTTCTCTTTATTTTAAATGCTTTAATTAGTTTTGCTTTAATAGCAGCCTAGAAAATGTAACCAGGTTTTACTATTTATACTTCCCTCTTGTTGTAAGAAAGGCAGACTTTGGAAATTAAAATTGTCTTTGAGTGTTTCTTTTCTCCTTCCTAGTGTTTCTCTTTTTCCTCTTATTATCTTCTTAAACTATCCTGACGTCAATTGGTATCAGAGCCAGGTTTGCGGAAGCTCCCTACTCCGAATCAAATGGCTGATGAACCGACCCTTTGCGAAATGTTCGAGCAACAACAGCAGCAACATGCGCAAACCATGGAGCTACTCACCCAACTCATCAACCGTCTCACTCCAAACCCTCAGCCGCCGCCGCCACCCCCTCCATTCACTCCACCTCATAACAATCAACCTCCACCACCCAACCCAAATTCTGTTCGCGAAAACAGATGGGAAGGAGGCTTGCGAGTCGACATCCCAGAATTTTCGGGTAGCCTTAATCTCGATGAATTTTTGGATTGGTGCAACACCGTTGAAGAAATTTTCGAGTTGAAGGAAGTTCCTCCCGACAAACAAGTATCTTTGGTGACTATTCGTTTCAAGGAGAGAGCTGCCGCGTGGTGGCAAAATTTTAAAATGCGATGCTGCTACGACTACATTCCGCCTATCAATCGGTGGGATGATTTGAAGCGCGAGATGACGCGTGAATTTCTGCCGCTAAACTATAGGCAAACTATGTATCGGCAGTTACAAGCACTTAATCAAGGAAACCATAGTGTGGATGAATACACCTACGATTTTTACAAGCTCGAGGCACGCAACCACCTCAACGAGACCGAGGATCAAAGAATTGCTCGCTATATTTCAGGTCTCAAGTTGTCCATCCAAGACGCTCTCGTGGCTCACACATTCTATAATGTGTCAGAAGCACGAGCCAAAGCCAAAGCTGTGGAACAACAACAATCACGCTTTCGAAGTTATCAATCACCTCGAGGTAATTTACAATCCCAAACTACTTCGCAAATTCCAAAAACAGTCCCGAAACCCAACAACCACGCCTCCTCTTCTTCGCAACCTACTCGACAACCTGCTCTTCTACCGACACCACCAAACACCATTTCCAATTTCAACAAAGCAAACATCCATGCCATAATTGTCGGGCCATGGGTCACTATGCTCGTGAATGTCCAAAACCTAAATCCAGTTTGATTAGCAAGGAAGAAGAAGATGAGACTGAGGAAGTAAATGATGATTTTGTTGCGGCTTTCGACGAGACATTTTGTCAAGCCGACCCTGAAGATGTTGAAGGCGAGAGTTTTGTAACAAGGCGTTTGTGCTACTCTCCACCAACAAAAGAAAACTGGAAGCGACACGCTATTTTCAAGACGAATTACACTGTTGGTGATAAAAAGTGCAACATCATAATAGACTCGGGAAGCTGGGAGAATATGGTGTCCGAAGAAACGATCGAAAAACTCAATTTGACCACGACGCCCCACCCGTACCCCTACAAACTCGGATGGGTCAGCCGAGAAGTCGAAATCCGAGTCGACAAGAGGTGTCAAATTGCTTTCTCTATCGGGCCTAACTACTCAACAAGTATTCGAGCGGACGTCGTGCCTATGGATGCATCACATATCATTCTAGGTCGACCTTGGCAATTCGACAACCATGCCGTATATGACGGAAGAGAGCACACCTACACAATCCGACAAGGCCACAAGAAGGTTCTTTTAATACCTATACAAAAGAATGTGACAAAAGAGGCCACAACGAAACTTTGTGTGCCACAAAATTAGTTCGAGTTTGACATGAAGGAATTCGGCATGTGCTATGCCTTGATCTCCACGACTTTCGCACATACTGAGACAGCCGAAAAAACCAATCAATTCGATTACAACAGTTCTCACGGAATTCCAAGACGTAATACCTGATGATCTTCCCGAAGGACTGCCACCTCTCTGAGATATCCAGCATCAAATCGACTTGGTGCCAGGTGCTAGCCTCCCCAACAAGGCTCATTATCGCATGACACCGCAGCATCACGAAGAATTGAGGCGACAAGTCGAGGAACTCCTGAACAAAGGCTTTGTGCGAGAAAATATAAGCCCTTGTGCCGTACCTGCCCTTCTCGTCCCGAAGAAAGATGGGTCTTTCCGGATGTGTGTTGATAGTCGGGCCGTCAACCGAATTACCGTCAAATATCGGTTCCCGATCCCTCGTTTAGAAGACATGCTTGACAGTTTGAGTGGTGCCACTGTTTTCTCAAAAGTTGATTTGAAGAACGGTTATCATCAAATCCGAGTCAAGCCGGGTGATGAATGGAAGACGGCGTTCAAAACAAAAGAAGGACTGTTTAAATGGTTTGTCATGCCGTTCGGACTATCTAATGCGCCAAGCACTTTCATGCGCATCATGAACCAAGTATTGCGGCCGTTTCTTAACAAGTTTGTGGTTGTCTATTTCGACGACATACTCATCTATAGTCGCAATAAAGAAGAACATGTGGATCACGTGCGACAGGTCCTTCAAACACTTCGCCAGAATAGCCTCTACGTCAACCCCAAGAAGTGCATTTGGATGACTGACAAGCTAGTTTTTTTGGGTTTCGTTATAGCTGCTGATGGTATCCGCCCCGACACCGACAAAATAAAAGCGATCCAAGAATGGCCGACACCAACAACCGTGACCGAAGTCCGATCCTTCCTTGGTCTCGCAGGTTTTTACCGACGTTTCATCAAGAATTTTAGTAACATCATCGCTCCCATCACTGAACTCTTGAAGAAAAATTATTTTGAATGGAACCTAGAGGCTAACCAAGCTTTTGAGAAGTTAAAAGTGTTACTTACTCAAGCGCCCGTGCTCGCTCTTCCCAACTTTGACAAGATGTTTGGGCTTGATTGCGATGCATCCCGAGTGGGCATCGGAGCTGTCCTTTCCCAAGAGAAGAAGCATGTGGCCTACTTCAGTGAAAAACTTGGAGGTTCGCGAGTCAAATACCTGGTGTATGACCTTGAGCTATATGCAGTAGTCAAAGCACTCGAGCATTGGAGACATTACCTACTTCACCGTGAGTTTGTACTATACACTGACCATCAAGCTCTTAAATTCTTGCATGACCAAAGCAAACTCAGTGACCGGCATGCCAAGTGGGTCTCGGCTTTACAGGAGTACACTTTCTCCATTGTACACAAATCAGGCACAAACAACAAAGTAGCTGATGCTCTGAGTCGCCGTCACTCTCTACTCGCCTCAATGAAAGCATTAACTCTTGGTTTCGAGGAGCTACCCCAAACTCTTCGACAAGATTCAGATTTCAGGACCATCATTAATGAAGTCGAACAACAGAAGCGAGATGATTACATCCTTTGCGATGGTTTTCTTTTCCAAGACAAGGCTCTTTGCATCCCGCAAACATCACTGCGACTTCTAATTATCCGTGAGTTGCACACACAGGGTCACTTCGGGTTCGAGAAGACCCTCCAACTCGTTAAGGAGCGTTTTTATTGGCCGGGCATGTACAAGGACATCAAGAATTTCGTGAAGCGTTGCCAAATCTGTCAAGCCGCCAAAGGCACCGACACCAACCAAGGATTGTATGTGCCATTGCCCATTCCAACCGAACCATGGCAAGACATTTCAATGGACTTCGTTGTGGGTCTACCGCTGACCCGCAAAAAGCATGATAGTGTCTATGTAGTTGTCGACCGTTTCAGTAAAATGGCAACTTTTATACCATGCAAGACAACCTTGGATGCTAGCAAAGTGGCAGAATTGTTTTTCATCGAAGTGGTGCGCCATCGGGGACTACCGAGTTCCATAGTTTCTGACCGAGATGTTAAATTCATGAGCATATTTTGGAAAGAGTTGTGGAATCGCCTTGGTACCGAGCTCAAGTTTAGCACTACTTGCCATCCGCAGACTGACGGACAGACCGAAGCAGTCAACCGGAGCTTAGCTAACATGCTTCGTGCACAAGTGACATCCTTTGGCACATGGGACGTCTTACTTCCGAAAATTGAGTTCGAATACAACTGTTCGGTGAACCGTTCGACCGGTTTCTCACCGTTCTACATCGTGTATGGCGCTACACCAAAAGGTCCGCTGGACTTAATTCCCATTGCAAGTCCCAATGCAAAGTCCAAAACAGCCGAGGAGCGAGTCAAAGACCTTCGAGATCTTCACCAACAAGTTCGCGCCAATATCAAAGTCTCTTATGACAAGTACAAGAAAAGCGTAGATGCAAAGAGCCCTTTTGTTTCATTCGAGGTTGGAGAACTTGTTTGGGTTTATCTCTCTAAAGAACGGTATCCCCAAGGGCAATACAACAAGCTTACTCGGCGAAAATTTGGTCCATACAAAGTCTTGGAAAAATTTGGACACAACGCGTACCGCATCAAACTTCCCGACAACATGTATATCTCCAATATTTTTAATGTGCGTCACCTTCATAAATATCATGGTGATGATTCAAGCTTGGGGACAAGCTTCAACGAACCAGGGGAGCATGACGACGGTACAGAATTCAATGAATTCTGTAATTAAGTTGGATGTTTCGTTTATTGATTTGGTAATTAAAATGGGTGCTTCATTTTCTTGTGAAATCAGATGGTCAAGGGGTGTGAATTCAATCATCTTTGACTGTGATGCTTTGGTTTTCTCTTTATTTTAAATGCTTTAATTAGTTTTGCTTTAATAGCAGCCTAGAAAATGTAACCAGGTTTTACTATTTATACTTCCCTCTTGTTGTAAGAAAGGCAGACTTTGGAAATTAAAATTGTGTTTGAGTGTTTCTTTTCTCCTTCTCAGTGTTTCTCTTTTTCCTCTTATTATCTTCTTAAACTATCCCGACGTCACATTATAAGTACATCAAAACCAATAAAGAGCTAGTTGAATATCCATTATAATCTCATGAGTTCAACATATATAATACTCTTTCATAAACTGAAAACCCTCTGAAAAATTGTCACAAGCGTTGCTTGAACTACGACCTCTTTCATGAAGATCTAATATCTTAATCGACGTTGGTGGCAACCAAATATCTATTTTGATATATGAATCTGCATCATTTTGCAGAGAGAATGCTAAACATGTGGTTCTAAAGGTGATAAATTTGTCTAAGATCGAGTTAACTAAGCAATACATATGTAAATTGAGACAAATTTAGAGTTTTAATTTAGAGTAGTGATTACTTGACAATGGAATTTCAAATAATTTGATAAAAAAATTAAAATAGAAAAAGTTCATAAATACACTTTTGAACTTATAGATGGATTGTGTTTTAATTTGCTGTGATTTGAGGATCATTTCATGCTCCATCAAAGACCATCAAATTTCATATAGTTTTTATTGACTCGTAATTAATGATCAATGATCGAGATGAAATAATACTCAAATTGTATCAAATTTAAAAAAAATCACTAATATATAATTTAAATAATATGTCTATGAACTTTTTCTATTTTGAAGTTTTTTATAATTTATTGAATTTTCATTATCAATATTATCAAAATATCTATTGTCAAGTGATTCCTCATATTTGATAATGAGTTCAACATGCACACAAAAACATAATAATTTAATTTTTCTAACATATTTATAAAGGGTCAATTAGAGAATTACATAACAAAATGAACGCCGAATTTAGCATGTGTACAGCATTTTTTATTTTAAATACTTTTAAAATAAACTGCGAGCTATTGAGATTTTGACAAAAAAAGAAAAGAAAAGAATCAATCGACTTCCCATCATCACATCACATGTACACGTGCCTGAGATTTTAATGCAACTATTTTCTAAATTAATAAAATATTAATAATGCGTTTGGATCATGTAAGAATTCGAGCAAAAATAATATTTTTAGATTAGCGATTACCAATAATACATAATTTTTGCTATTTCAAGTTTGTGAAAATAATGGTAATTTTGTGCTATTCGGAATAGTAAAACATTGTCGTCAATTAGTATTAAAAATTAAAATTAATAAGTTTGACCAAAAAACATATAAGTTTCTAGTGAAAACAAATTGTAACTAAAAAAATCAAATAAAAACTTTATTGCTAGCAATAATAGACCAATTAAATATAAAAGATCGGATCGAATTTTAATCACGTTTTATTTTATAATTTGTATCCACATATTTAGATGTCTAAATCGGTAAAATAAAAATCGTAATCAATAAAAAAATAATATTTACATTTTTTTTATAGTTGGATTAGTCGGATCGGTCGGATTAATTGTATTACTCGAGTTGGACTCACGTCTCTAATTTTTAATTTTTTTATTTTTTAATGTTGTAAAGGGAAAAGGTGGATAACAATAAAAGCGCGTCTCATTGATCCATAGAGTTGAGTCTCTTTCATAGGTACAACGAGGAAATGTGTAATTATATATGTTACACGCGTTATTTTTTTCTCCATTAAAAAAATAAGAAAAATTATCTTGATTGTTTTTTCTGGACAAATAGAAAACGGTGACGAACATGGAATAAAAATTATCTGGAAAGAAAGAAAATGAAAAAAAAAGAATAAGAGCGGTCCCGTTTTTTTTAGGTTGGTATCTCGGATAAGAATTATTAAATAGAAGAAAGAACTACACATAAATAAATCCATAAATAAATTGTGGTATGCTTTAATCGATTTTAATTAATAACATGTAAAGCACAAGTACAGAGAATGATACAAATCGCTAAACACAATTACACAAGCGAGACAAAAATATGTGAATATTTTTATGGTTTCTTTTTTATTTCCTATACTTTTCATTTCAATTGATTGTTGTTGACATAATGACATCCTTTTCATTTTTCAATGAGTGATCTGAAATCCAATACCAATAATGATTAATGGCAGCATGAGCGCCTCTCTGTCGGCATTAAATGCGAATCACAGAGCGCGGTGCAATGAAGAGAGCAACATATGTCAACAGTTTACACATGAAGGGTTTTGATGAGGCATTCATTAACTATTAAGGCACCTTAACATTTAACAATAGTGTGTAATTAACTAATTATTGATGTCAAATTGTCAATGTTTGATTTATTAAGAAAATTAAGAAAAATGTTCCTAGATATCAAATTATTATCGACTATCGATACCGATGTTATTATGTATATTTAGTTGAGTTACTATTTACATTATTTGAGTTATTATGTATGTTATTTCATGTTATTTTTGTACTGAAAAAATTATTATGCATGTTAACAAAATAATATACATAATAACTCAAATGAATGCATAACTATTTTAGTATAAAAAATAACATGCATAATAACTCAAATAATGTGCATAATAATTCAACTAAATGTGCATAATAACATCGATATCGATAGTCGATATCAATATTAATATCTACATATCATTTATGGTCGCACTATAATAACCAATGCCATCAAGTTCAAATCACTATTATTGCATCCGATATTTTACATTTTTAAATTCGAAGTTTTGCTGTATATACTTTTCATTTATATTATTTAATTTAAGTCATCTAAATTAATATGGCATGTTTCAAATTTGTATCAATTCGAAATACACTCAACTTTTCATCAAATAATTTGATTTTTTTTACAGTAGAATTTTAGTTGTTTTATAATAAATGACCAATTAAATTTGATACATATATTGTCTAATACTTCGATACATTTGAAATTTTTTATATTTACAAAAAAATTAATATACGTTGGAATATATTATTATCTTCTCGATTAAATTAAAAATACCTACATGTTTCCATTAATCTTTCTGATTGTTTGGGCAGACACTGATAAATTCTAGAAGACTGCTAATAAAGTCATAATTGCTAGAGGGAATTAAAATGTAAATAAAAAAAAAATCATCCAGATTTATGTCAATTTTTTATTTATTATATTAAAACGATTCGCCATCACGCTCGATTTTAATTAATTAGTAAGAATTTATCCTTGTACTCCGTATTTCGCAACTTTTATCTACATCTCAAACATATTTATACTTAATATATATACTATTTAAATATGCACTCAAAATTGTTTATATCGAGTACTATTTTTTAGATAGGTGAAAAATAATTTATTTTGAACCTCTCAAAAAATATATATTATTATTCGATTTTAATTCTTTTTAAATAAGAAGTTGATACAGGGTCCCAATTCGACACTAACTTCCGATATCAAATTAACATGCATAATAACTGAATTAATATATAATAAGTCTATTAACATGCATAACAACATAACACATTTGAATATCATTATTCAATACGAGATTAACATGCGTAATAACTGAATATCCGCGTATCAATTGCAACGCAGAAGTGTTATGTTGTTATGTATGTTAATAGACTATGTATATTACTTCAGTTATTATGCATGTTACGGAAATCGGTACCAAATTGGAATTTGCGTAACATTTTCCTAAATTTTAATAAAATTTAGATGCACGCTACTGTTTTGGTCAAAACACATAACATGGGTCATATTACGTAAAATTAATTAGCTAATAATTCCATGTAACGCCTCCACATGATGCCAAACTCATTTTAGACAAGTCTTCTGCAACTTGGTACCGTATATAATTTAAAATTAAATGCGTGCTTAAAGATGGATTACTAAAACATAAAATGCATTATTAGAGCAAGCAAAGAATTTGATGCTGGGATTTGTCTGTTTCACATGATTTTCTTTTTCTTTTCTTTTTTTGGTGGGGGGTGGTGTGGTCTGAATCAATTATATATTATATTTCACATGATTACTAAATCTTTATGTACATATTTTTACACTCCAGCGTTTAGTGTTGTTAAATTGGTTTTTGAATTAATGATTTTTTTTCCTGTTTTCATGGTGTTTGTATCATATATAAGGATTTCACATTCCCAAAACCTTTTCTTTTTTTTGGGCTGTTCAGCTGTTGTTGGTAGTATAAGAAAATAAAAATAGATGAAAAATTGTACCTTCTTTTTACTTACAAAATTGGATTATGAATTTCTAGATATTTAATTTCAAATTAAAAAAAAAGAGGAATCTCGGTTACAACCAAATCCATGTGCGGATTTAGGTGGTTTTAATGGACCAATGTGTTTCCTTCTTTTTTTCAAATTGTACATACATATGTAGTAATGTTAATATTGCAGAAGTAATTTTATTTAAGAAAATACCACTGTTTTTAAAATCGGACCGGACCGGTGGTCTGACCAGTAAAAACCGGACTCTGCCCACTTTTCGGTTCGGTTCAGTCAATAGATCGTTTCTGTGATAAACATTAAAAAACCGGGTCTCTTGAAAGAACAATTAGGTTAGATGACCTAGGTTCACCAGCTTCATTTATTTGAAACTTTTCTTTCTTGGGAAAATGCAGAGCCAATTGCCAACAAGGCCACGTGGTGATTGTGCTGGAGAATTCATTCTATTTCATGATTTGTTTAATAAGCTTTTACGTATACAACCCTATATCATTAAATAATATGAAATGAGTTGATCATATATGTTAAATGACATAAACAATAAACTCATACCGTTAGTGCATGCATATATGTTATATTAAATATAATAAATTTTACTATTATTTATTTTAATTATGCATTTTTAGTCAAAAATTTTATTTCTAATTTTTATTATAATTTGTACTTCTTTGTTAATTGGGAAAATTGAGGCACATCTAGATACTTCACTAAATTTCAACCATTTGATTGCATTGAGATTCGTATCATAAATTTCAATCAAACAGTAAGAATTGAGTGATACCTAGAAATCACTTATCTAGACGTATCTAAGTTTTCACCTTGATATTATCAATCCAAAATTTTGAACCTTGAAGGCAACATAATTCTTTTATATTTTTTTGGTGCTTTATTAATAATTGATTGGCAAAAGCTTGGGTACTTCAAAAGATGGATACACCGGGTACTCTAGTTCATCTAGATCATTCAATTTATTGAGATTAGTGAAAAATATTAACTTTGACTTTTGCTACGTTTCTCAAGGAATCAATTTTCACCAATCTTGATGAATTGAATGGTCCAAATGATTTAGAGTATCTAGTGTATGCATCTTTTGAAGTACCCAAGTTTTTGCCTAATTTATTTGAAACTAAACTTTCAAAATTATAAACAAATATTTCCATAATATAAATATACAAATTTATTTAAATGATAATGTTATTTTTTACTAAACTTCATATTATAAATATACAAATAATAAAAAAAAACAAAAACAACATTTGACCCGGTTGATCCGATGGTCCGACCAGTGAACCATTGACCCGAAGCTTTATCGGGTCGACGACCGGTCCGGTTTTAAAAACATTGGAAAATACATATTTGACCATTATAATAACAAAATTATAAAATTATTTTATCATGACCCACACAATTTTAATTTCATAATTTATGATACATATATATATTGAGATATGACAATAAACCATCATTTCTAATTTGTCTGACTATGCCCATGATCCCATCTTTTGGTTTTACACAATTATAACGATGGCATTCTGTTTTCTTCAAACTAAACATGCACTAACAAGCAATATATATTATTTTTTTTAACTATCTCTATATTATTTCTTAATATTTCTAAAAAGTAAAAGGCAAGGAGATACTTGATGTTGTTTATCCTACTTGAGGAATGAGGATGCATTGAAAATTTAAGAATAAGGAGCCAGCACAAACAAGGAATTGATATAACACCTATATATGATGTATCAATAGAGTTGTGCTATTATGCTTTACAAAGCACGACAAAACGCGCGCTTTACGATTGTGAAATTATTGAATCTTTGATCATCATGTTGGCACGAATCACAAAACGTGATCCAATGATCCATAATCACAAAGCGCGCGTTTTTCCGCGCTTTACAAAGCATAGTAGCACAATTCATATCAATATCTAGAGATACTTGTGCAATCCTTGTGCTTGCATAAAGCCATCAACTACTTAATTTCAGCAAGAAATGGTGCTTTAGGGTTTCAAAATAATGCACTAATTAATTGTTGGAATAGTACCAAAGACAAAAATATATGGTTAAATATTTCTCTTAACTATATATGCTTGTATTGTAAATAAATAATAAAATGGTAGGCTCAATGGATGGCGAATCCCTTAGCAGGCGCTTTTTGTCGCGTCCGTATCTGCTGTTATTCTCGACGATAACAGGATCTTGTTATTTCTTGATCCGACTGTCAGATTTCGACGCTAATGAACGGACGGCTCAGATTGACTGCACAGAACCGATGTATTATATATTTTAACCGTTATATAAAAAATAGACGGTCGAATTTGAGATATAACCGTTAGATCAAAAATAGACGGTGGAATTTGAATTTGAGGAAAACAGAGCCCAGCTGATATGAATTCGCTTTTTGTCTCCCCTCGAGGATTCATTCCAAGCTGGCCATCTTCTAATTAATCGGTCCTGTTTTAATTTCTAGTTGGTATATACATTTCTGGATCAGAAATCAAGTTTTGAGTTTTATCAAATCCTAAATAAATTAGAAATGAGACTAACACGTCTCTACACGAAAGCAGATTTTTTGTCGCGCAACAACAATAAATCGTCCAGATTTGTTGTGCGGTAAGTTATGGGCGGTTCAGATTTGATTCAGTCGATATGATATTGTAAAATTTAGCTTGCACAAATTTCGATGCAAATAAAAAATTGAAATTTATTTTGCAGCACGCACACACAGTATTTTTGTTGCGCGGCAGAAGATCTCATTCCATCTCTACACATGCTAATAAACGATAAAGATTTGAAGTACGGCGTTGCAATAGTCAAGATGATTATTCAACTGTGTTTATTGCATATATGGTACAGTTCTACTACTGATATGATTATTCAAATTTTCTGTAGTGCTATACGTCCAGCCTAATAATTTTGAATCTTTAAATATTTTTTTAGAGTCGTGCAAATTAAATTTAAAAAATACATTATTCTGAATCAAATTCGGACCGTTCATTATTTACAACACAGTAAATTATGGATGTCTAATCTGTGCTGCGTGATAGTAGATTTGGATCACGTATCTATGAGGATAATTTTTTCCTCTACGGAGAGGTCGATCTGAATCGTCAGATTAAAAATTAACGATCAGAGAGAGAGTTTTAATATTATTAATAACAATAATTGATCTTTAATTCGACTGTCCAGATCAAATTTCTCCTCTTTGCGAACAAGAAATCTTCCACATAGGATTTCGTTACAAGTAACTCAGGTCAATGACATGGTGAAGTTGCTTGTTGTTTGATTTTGCTTGCATCACTTTCTCCAAAGAAATTATTTGGCAATGATTATTACTAGACGTATGATTCGCGCTCCGTGCGAAAAAATTAAATTTTAAATTTTCTATTACAATAATAAAACTATAATAAATCGTTTAAATAATAAAAAACAACGAAAAATATCTGCAAAAAAATTAAAAAGTTCACAATGATTTTATTGTAGCATTAACAGTGAAAAACACTGTTCATTCTACTGTAGAAATAAACACGAGCTCCAATGTTAGAACATGATAATTGTTCTATGACAAATTTAAAAACTGATTTTATAGAACTATTAAATAGAATGTGTTTGGTGATGCATCAAAACTATGTGATGCCTATAATTAAGGTTGGATTAAAAAATATTTGAGCTTTTATTATGATTGTCAGAATTTTCAAGCGGTCTCCTCTCTCTCTCAAGACTAAGTATAATTATTTTTGTAATATATTATATTAAAATAAAGCACACATGTGAGTTCAATCAGTCGTGAACACAAAAACTTGCATCTCGTTAAAAGAAATTTAATAATAGAAATCAGAGGTTTCGAGAACTCCTATATAAAACAAATACACACTAGAGATGCATATAATTAATTGTTATAAGTAGTTTTTGAAAGATCTAGAGAAGTTATAAATATAGAGGATGATTCAAATATCTTTATTTTTGTTATCTCCATCATGTTTCGTAATCTTGATCATTCATCAATTTTATGTTATTTTTATCTTAAATTTTTTTGCTTGTTGATAAATAATTAAAATTTGAATACATGATGAAGGCACAAAACAACAGAGACATTTGAACTGCTCATAAATATATACTTTTGCATGAACATAAAAGAATGTAAAATTGATTTCAAATAATATAGATATTAAACCCCGAGTTATATGTAAGCTATTCAGGTGAGATCAGGTCATAGACCGCGATAGATAACGTGCTTGATTCGAAAAAGTTGAAGGGTTAAATAGAATTAGAATTGGCAATTATGGATTTCAATTTCAATGAGATCCTGATCTCAATTGATTGGTATAACACTATATAATTTAGAAATGATCTTAATAACATGTCACATATGTCACTAACACCTTAATAATTACATTTTTGTCTTGTTTATTTAATTTAATTAAAGTGAGTCTACCTAACCTTTTTTTTTTCCATTGAAACGACATGACCTTTTTGTTTGGTTGCATGACAAATAGAATGAAAACAGGAAATCGCATCTGAGCTTTTGAAACAAATTAAGAGCTAAACAACATTCAAATCCGTTAGAAAATTGAAATGAGAAAGAGACGCTCTATGGAAAAAAAAAAGAAGGTAAGGCCCATATTGACGTGGCACATTATTTCAAACTTATTTTGTTATTTTTCTGAAGGCTCAAATATCTATCTTAATTATATATGATGTTTTATTTATTTATCTTGTATGAAACAGGTTGCAGAGACTGATTTTTTTTAATAATTTCTACTATTGATTTTGTTAAAAGAAAAGAGAATTATTACAGTGTAACCACATCACATAATTACACCACAGATCTAAATGGTTCAAATAAATTTATTTTCCAGCATTTTTATTTCAAAAATTAAATAGTTTGAAGTTCAATTAGTATAAATGAAAATAAATGCATAACAGCATAGACTTCTATAAAGTAGATTGACTATAAATTCTATCTTCTAAACAAATACATACCTCCGAACCCCAAACTTCAATAACAATAATCATAATATAAAATAATTTATTGGGCTGAATTCATTCTAAATCAACATACCAACTTATGTGACTGGGCCGGGCCCACCATGGCTAAATGGCCCATAAAATACTCCAAAATGTATTTCGGCCCATCTGTGTTAAATTATATAACAGTAAGTTTCTAATATTACAGTGACTTGTAAAATATGATCTTTTGACTGTAATTTTTTTACTGATTTCAATTCTAGGGGTAGCTGTCAGCCTGTCAATGAGCATCTCTGTTTTCAAAGTTCAAACACAGAAATGTTTATTTATTTATTTGGTGACATGACAGTCTACCCCACTACTATGCAGGACCGAATCTGCTATTATTTCAGGGGAAACGGAGGGTTCTATTATTCATTTATGAACCGTTTGATTAAAAATGAACCGACGGATCGTTACCGATGGAATTCAGAAAACTTTTTAATATTAATCTCATCCATTCATTATAAATTGACGATCCAGATTAAAAAAAGAAAAAATAGGAAATCTCAATCCCTACTATGCTGAGTTTATCTGACAACTGACAGAATTAACTGGTTAAATAAATTCGCCATTAATTCACCACTGTGATCTGACCCTCTTAAGTAAGTTGGTCAGCTGATAAAAACCAACCAAATTTCAGGATCATATTCCCCGTTAAATTCCGTGCTGTGCATTCTAATCCGTTCGATCGTCGTCATGAGATTCGTGCTATGATTTTACCGACCAAAATTTAAATTCTATTTAACGGATGTGAATTGTCATGTATATCAATTTTTAATAAAATATATTAATATTTTTTCATAGATTCTAGCAATTGTTAACATCGACGATAAGCAAATGCAACCATATATTTGGTACATATGTATGAATGGATCTCCTTATTCCAACTCTCACTTTTCTTTGACTTTGGAAAAAAAAAATTATTTTGTGAATAACAATAACAAATAACAGCTTTTTTTCATATAATTCCTAAAACATGAAAGTTGATTTGCAGTTGGGGCTCATTTTTTCTTTGTCTGTTTTCTTGCTTATTTACGCGTTCAATTGTTTTAGGAGAAGTGTAATCGTTTTAAAATATCTGTAACTTCTGATCAAAGCATTGGTATTTAAGTAAAATAAAATTAATTAATTAGTTACCTTCTAAAAAATGCATTGCATTTGACATAATTTCTAGTTAAATAAAGGGACTTAGATAACTACAATTTTAATTGTTGACAAAAATAAAAAATAAAAAACATAAATAGAAGGAAATGTTGGAAATTGAGAACTCATCGCATGCGTTCACGCTGAAAAAACAAATGACAAAAATGATTAAGTATGGTGCAAAATTTCAAATCTGTGTTCACGTCTGAACGCCGCGTCTGGACGCTGCGTTTAGGCAACGTTGTGAACGCTACGTCTGGACGCACGTTCAGACGTTGCATTGAGACATGAACGCATATTTCAAAAATACTTGATATTTTTTTTGCTTCGTAAACTCGAGTGACTTCTATTTCTGAAGGAGTGCGTCTAGAAAGCATGTCTGAACGCTGAACGCATAAAAGTAGAACGATGACTGTAAAATGTTTGAAAGCAGAATCATGAATGTAATTCTTATTTTTTTGAAGGTCAGACAAAAAGTAATTCCATCAATTCAAATAATTAATATGGAATTCGTCTCCTAATCCATCTTCATAATGCAGAATTTGTTTTCAATAGAAGCGGCATTTTGTAAAAGAGAAAATATACCATGTCCTTTATTTTGCCCTTCTATTTCACCTGTCATTTATGACAATCTCCGATTTCACCTGTCATTTATGATAATGGGTCCCATTTTTTATGTTAACCTCTGTCTAATAAGTGAAAGAGAAAATATGTAATAAGTTAAAAAGAAAATACTTAGATATTAAAAAAGATGAATATACTGAATATTTCAACTTATTTAGACCGTTCAATCCATCGAGATTGATGAAAAATAATTCTTGAAAAACACAATAAAATTAAAATGACTCACTTTTTATTGATCTCGATGAATTGGATGTGTCAGATTGACTTGTATCTATTTTTTGTCTAGTTAAATAAAAAGTCAAAATATTACTACAAGAGGATCTATTTTTTTTAAGTACTCAAATTTTTACATAGTTGAATGAAGAGTCGGAACATGAGGTACTGTATCAAAAATGAGATGTTTGTAAAATCGTCTGATAGGATACAATCAAATTAAATTAACATGAGCCTTTTCTGTCTTTTTTTTTCTTTTTATTTGATATATTGTAACTCACATATCCTAATTTGCAAGTTTCTAATGATATAGAAAATAATTAAGCATGCAAATATAGAAAGGAAAATTATATAAAGTTTCGACAATGTTTTCATACAAAAAAATCTCCAACAGCCAAATTTTGACAAAATCCGATCGGATCCGACTCGGTTCAGAAAACTCGAAGCCGCGATTCGACCCGAGGTCTGATCCGTGCTGATCCATTAAAAAAAAAAACCGGAGGTCAAAGACGATTTGCCTTCAAATTTTTTTGGAAAAATCCGACTCAAATCTGGTCTGGGATTGGACCAGTCAGGACCGACCCGCCTCAAACCTGACGGTCCGTCGATCCATGAACTTAAGACGGATTAGATCAAACATATTTGAACCGACTCGGCTCATTGTCAAATCACAGATTGATCGAGGTAAATCAGGTAATTAAAAATGAAGCGAAAATAAAGAAAAACAGGAAACACAGCGTCCATACAGAGAGATTTGTTCAAGTGGCAAAAATATCAACAATATCTAAGGGGATGTTAATTATGACCTACGATATGGTTTTCAATTAGTGCACTCAACCTTTTATAAAATAAATAAAAAAAATTAAAATGCACTAAACCGACCAAATGGCCCGTTATGTGGGGCCCGCATTGAAGATCTTGCTATCCCAATTAATACAAAAAAAATAAATAAAAGAAAAGAGAATGAAGGAAACAGAAAATGAAGTCATATATAGCACTCGTGTTTCATTTTGTTCGTTCCAAATCGAAGACATGACAAATGGATTTCTACGGTACCGGTGAATATTGTACCAAGAGAAAAACCGATATCCTACCAAAAAAAAAAAAAAATCATAGGAAAAATGTACCAAAAAAGAAAAAAAAAGAAGAAGAAATGAACATGGCCATGGCCATGGCCATTAGTTCTTTCACCTCAGTCTCTCCTTCACACGCACAAAAAAAAAATCTAAAAATGAAATATCTTTTTCAATCGCTTGAATGACTTTGATTTCTTCTTCTTTACTTCAACATTATTACCTTTTGTCTCATAATTCTTATCCAAATCATGATCTTGTACAAAATCTCCATTTCCAGCAACGCCATTTCCGGCGTCGTCTTCTAGTCTCCAATAGGCTTTTCTAGTAGAAAAAGCGCGGCGCATCATGTTTTTCAAATCCGAATTGGTGTGTGCGAATCTCAGCGAGGTGGTCGAGTGGTTCCTTCGGAACTTAAAATTCTCAACTTTCATGTCGGGTTCTTCCGGCGGGACGATGTCTGCGTCGTGATTTGACTGGTTTGGATTCTTTTCTTGGCATTCTTCAAGGGTTAGAGAGGAAGTTTGTTCTGTGTGGTCACCACCGTTTTCTCTAAACTTGGAATAGCCATTCATGGCTAATTTTTATGTGTGGATGAGAGAAAGAGGGGTTGTAAGAGAGAGAGAGATCCAGAGAGAGAAAGAGCGTTGAAGGAGGGATTTTTTGGAGATAGTGGTAGCATGTTTTGAATATTTAAACTTCATTTTGCTGGAGGGGAGATTAAAACCAAAATTAATTAATAAAGAAGACTATTTTCTTTGTACAAAACTAATTTGACTTTGAAGAGAAGTGATGTGTGGACAGTGTGGTCCTCTTTGAAAGGAAAAAAAATGTTCAAAGCAATATGTTAAAATTTCATAGATACCCTCGTAAGATCAGTAATCCTATTTACAATAGGCACTTTATATCTAACTATATCATTGTGCAATAGGAACACTGTTCATTCGCACTGTAGCTTCTACAATGCGATTTTTCTTTTTATTGGGAGTTATCTCTGAGGCCCACAGAAGAAGTCACTGTACGCTGCACCTCTCTCTTCTTTCATAACACCTCTTTTTCACTATACAGTGTGATTTTCCTACGCTGCACCTCTCTCCCCTTATATAACCCCTCTTCCGCTCAACACATCTCATGTGAGACTAATCAAGCGGAAGCTGGACAGAGATCCTGTTGGTCGGCATTTGCTTTTCTCCTTTTTTTTAAAAGCACTCAAGCCCACATGAGATGAAAATAGGCCCACAATGTCGACCCGTCGTATAATATCACTTTGATTGATAGAGAAAAAGATTGTGAGGCCCACAATGAGAGAGAGGGCGGTGACATTGACACACCCTACCCTGTTCACAGCTCTTTCTCATTTTCCCTGTTTTTTCCGACTGCCGATTTACATTCTCTTTTTTTTCCGCCTGACTGATCTTCTACGCTGCACCTCTCTCTCCCTTTATAACCTCTCTTCCGCTTAATTCATCCCCTGTGGAACTAACCAAGCGGAAGTGCCGGACCGAGATCCTGGTATATATACATACATACATATATATATATATATATACATTATCATTGTAAGAACAACAATAATACTAACAATATGTTTATAATTATTGTTGTTGTTGAAAATTAGTAGCCCCTGAAATGAGGTCATGAAATTTCAGAAATTTACTATTAGAAATTTAATTTAAGAAATACTATTAGTTAGCAGTGTCACATTTCTTTTAGACTACTAGTTAGTCGGAAAAATTCAAATTCTATATTTTTTTGGCTGGTAGATAAAATATTGTTGATATATGTTGGAACTTGGAAGGTGTTGTGGCTGATGTCTCTTTGTTGGAGAAGGTATTGAAATTTGGAAGAGGGGTGGTTAGGCTGATGATATCAGCTAATTAAGACTAATAGTATATATTTGGTTGGCTTTTTTTTTTTAAGAGATATATTTGGTTGGCTTTACATGACATGTTTTTTTGAAGAGATATAAACATGTAGTACTTTGTAGTTTGTGCCATTTTAAGACAAAGAGGGTTTAGTTTGGTGACAATGTTGACAATTTGTATAAAAGAAAATCAAATTGTGAAAAAAGACAGGTACATATTCAGGTCAGATCAGAAATTGAGGTAGAGAGGGGATAATTTCAGCGATTTTTTTGGTTATAATTGGTCTGAAATTTCATTATATTTTTGAAACTTTTTTCTTATAAAAAAAAATATTTTTTTAAAATAAGTTTGTAGAACTTTTCAGTATAAGACACAAGTTTGCAATAACTTCTTGGTCTTTCTTCAAAATAAAAAAAAAACTTCTTGGTCTAAGCATAATTGTTGTAATTATCTAAAAAAGGCGCAAATTTGAGAAGCTTATCAATGGATGCCTCCTGAAATATTTTCCAATGAAGCACTTGAGATTGTCACTGTAAAAAAGAGAACTATCCATTCCTAAACTGCACATTGAGATAACATATTCTAATAACATCATAGATGCATAACAACATAACAACTTAATGTATGTGTGGTTTCAAAGGTTATTTCTTGAGTTGATTTCAAAAATATTTTCAAGATTATAGTGGATCCAACCTGTTAAATATTAGTGGAGTAGATGAAAGTACAATTTTAAGAACATGATTATTGAACAACTGGACAAGGATATAATTAGTGTAAATGTGATCTTCAAACTAGCAATTAAGAGGAAAATGATTTTTCTGTGGGTCATATAGCAAAATAAACTGGAACTAAAAAAGAACAATTAAAAAATTAAAATAAAAGAATTAAAGCACTAAAAAGAAAAGAAAAGAGAGATTGGGATATATCCTGAATTCCTGATAGATCTAGAAGTGCCCGTTGAAACAAAAACCGAAATTAAACTAAAAAAATAGTGATAAACAAAAAAGATCTAGATTGATTGGCATATTCTGACCGTTTTCTCACAGCAACACATGTCGTGTCCGTGTGTCCCATGCAAAGGAAAAAAATATTGCTCGAGTTTATCAAATTCCCATGATCCATCCATAACGTACAAGCATTACATATTATTATTATTATACAAATAATACTGAAAAATAAATAAATAAATAAAGGAGGTGATATATCGATTCCTTCATTGATCTTTTCATTTCATCGATTTCAGCATGACAAGTTCAATTGAATTCAGTTTGCATATTGTTTTTGTTATGATACATGTTGTTTTTTGTATTATGCATGTTGTTTTTGTTATTATGCATATAATTTACCGGATGCTCCACTGAAAACGAATATTGCTACGCTCACCGACGCGGATCGCTACGCTCATTGATGCAGGCTGAATGAATCCAATTGCATTTATTTTGATAATTGTTCTAATTATGATGCATGCTATTTTTATTATTATGCATGTTGTTTTTGTTATTATGCAAGCAATTAACATGTAAAATAATATAAATAACATACATAATAACAAAAGCAACATGTGAATCATGATATTAACGGAAACATAATAAATCATAAGTAAACCAAAAAAATATAATAAACATAAATATAAATCATAAGTATTTGAATTGTTATTCATTTTATTAGATGCACAATAACAACAACAACATGCATAATAACGAAAATAATACGCATCATAAGTAAAACAAATTTTTGTCGAAACTCAAACGGAACGTATCATTGATGACAGGATATAAATAAATTGTTCCTGCCAAACAGAAAACAGATACTAACTAGTCATTGGATAAGCCCAACAGGCATCAACAAGCCCAAGTACTTCAAACTAGGTCCATATTAGATATTTCTCATTCGCCGAAAGTGAATATGGGCCTTTGGGCATCAACACAAAACAGCTTTGTTTCGGTACGTACGAATACAATACGCAGCCACGCAGCTGGAGAGATAAATCAAAAGAGAAAGAAAGAACGAACCGAACTGGACCGGAAAAGCTGAACCAAACCGGACTAAACCTCTCCCCCCTCTCTGCACTGCGCCGCCGCTGCCCGTACGAGAATTCTACCCTTGTACAATAAGCTTCGATTTCAGTTCATTAGTGGCAAGAGATGGCGCTGGTGGTGATGTGCGGACAGCCGTGCAGCGGCAAATCAACGGCTGCGAAGCGCCTCTCCGACGCTCTCCAGTCGGTGTTCGCCACTGGAGGGGATCGGCAACTCGCTGTCAGAGTCATCGACGAGTCTTCTCTGCACCTCGGTCGCAACCAGAGCTACGCTGGTATGTCTTTTTTTTCTTTCTTTCTGTTTAAACCTGATTGTATTCGGTATTTATGAATTAGTCCTTTCTTCTTCTTCTTTTTTCCTGAAATTAATTAGTTCTGTTGTGATAGATATGGTGAACGAGAAGAATTTGAGAGGTGTGCTCAGATCGGAAGTTGATCGATCACTGTCCAAGGATTCTATTATTATTGTCGATTCTCTTAATAATATCAAGGTTTAGTTCTCTCTCTTCGCTTTCAATCTCACACAAGAATACTCAAACGTGATTTACAACTGAACCTAGATTTCAATTCTGTTATGTAGGGATATAGATATGAGTTATGGTGCCTTGCAAGAGCTTCTGGCATCAGATACTGTGTGGTAATTAAGTTAGTCGGTATCAATTTGAACATAGATTTATCTTAAAGAAAAGAGTTATTTAGAGATAAGTGGTTTCCATTTCTAACAGAGATTGTATGTTCTTGTGTTTATTTGTAAATTCAGGTGTTCTGTGATACAGAAGTGAACCAATGTAGGGAGTGGAATGAGAAGAGACGGGAAATTGACCAATCAGCATATAACACTAATATGTAAATTTCAGTTTATGTTTCTTCAGTTTTTGAATTATATTTCTAGGTTGGCTTAGCATCTTCATTTTCTGTATTTAAATAACAGATTTGAAGACTTGGCACAGAGATTCGAGAGGCCAGATAGTCGCAACCGTTGGGATTCTCCCCTTTTTGAACTCTTTCCTTCTAGAGGTTCCTGACTTCTCTTTTCTTTCTAAATTAATGTTTCCTTTGGTTTCATATGTGATGCCAGATTGGTACTGGTGCTACTGTACTTCAATTACATTTTCCTTGCATGTATAACTATTTTTTCTTTGCACTTCAAACCACCATTTACTTTGTTATCATTTTTGAACTTATGCAGATGATAATGAAAAATCATCAACTGTAATAGAAGAGGCAGTGTCATATCTGACAAAAAAGGTTGATTCCAGGTCGAGAGATGTTAAAGTTCTCCAGCCTACTATTGCTACTCAAACTGTAACCTCTGTTCTCCAACTCCATATCTAAATTTGTGAAATCTGAGTTTTGAGTATTCTAATTTTTCAGTTTTGTCATTTTAGGCAGTGAAAACTGAGGCCAACACTTTATATGAAATGGACAAGGCGACTCAGGTACTGAAATGGATAATTTGAACATTTAGATGGCGATCTCCTAATTTTAATTGAAAGCACAGCGACTGATTATAATTCATCGCTTGCAGGAGGTTATAACTGCTATTTTCGAAGCGCAATCTTCTGGATTTGGAGCTGCTGTAAATAAAGTTACAATAGGACCTGGTTTACCAACAATATCCTTTCTTTCTCATATAATGCTTTTATTTTCCCCTAAAGTGTGCAATAATTTTTTAGCCTCCAGGCTGTCTTTGTTTGTAGTTTAACATCATGTGGGCCTGCACAAAGTTACAAATATTAGTCTAGTTTGTTTTTAGGTAAAATTCTTAGGTGCATATTGTAGTCGATCAGAATTCTTTTCGTGCACTTAAGGTTGTTGAATTGTCATCTGATATTTGCAACTTAAATTTTCATGCATGTCCTCTTTGACATAAAATAATCACAATAACATATGTCAAGGAAGCTGACAATTTTATTTGTCTATCAAACATTCAAAATTAGTGTCCAATGGATTCTCCTCTTGAGGTGATTTGTTTGTAGATGTTACATTCCTTGACATATAAGCTTTTGCACATAAATATTGCAAGAACAGTAGGATTGCCAGAAATAAGAAGGCTGAGGCGAACATTTATAAAGCTAGCAGGACAGTACAGTTTAAGTGGGCCTCCTCCTCCGACTGACAGTGTCAGTGCCAAGCGCATGTTTATTGACTACTTGAACCGTGAATTTGCATCTTCTTAGGTTTTGTCCTTTACACCTTTTACTCTGAATTTTATGTACCCTTATGTAGTTTTACTTTTGTTATTATTAGTGTTATTACTATATGTTATATTATTATTATTATCTACGTTGGGTTTTCATTACCCGATTGAGGTTCATCTCTAACCTACCCAAATTGTTTGGGACTAAAGGCTTCATTATTGTCAATTATTAGTTAAACCTCAAATAGCATATGCAACCCTACAACTTAGAAATTTCTCTAGATAACTTAAAAAAAGTATTTATAAGAAACTGTAGGATGTGCAGAAGTTCACTAGTAATTATTTCCGAATTCTCTATGTAGATGTGCTATGGTGAGTCAACAGCCAGTACACATTTCATTTAATATTTCATTGAGTACATGGTGCTGGTTGGTTTGATATTTTGGTATTTTGATGTTTGCAAAATATGGGTAAGAGGAGCTCCTAACTATATTAATACTGAACCCTTTGAAGGAGTTATTAGGTCTATTCTATTGAGGCAAGTAAGATGCTGTTTTCATGCAAGAAAAAAACACAACCAAGCTTTGACAAGTACTTTCTGTCTGTTGAGTGTTGTAAAATTGTTCTATTCTACCTTTTGCTACTAAGCTTAGAAATTTTGACAATAAACTTCAATGTGATAATGTTGATGTGTATTCTATTTTAAACATAAAGTTTGTATCAGTTGGGTTGTAATTTGTAACCATTGACATTGAAAGTGAAATTTTCTTAAAAAAAACAAATACGAGTTGGTTGTGGACATAAATTCTTTCAAACATAGAAGCATGTATCACTTGGTTTGTAATCTGAACTTTTGACATTGAATTTATTTTTAGACACAAGTTCTTTTAAAAATAGAAGTATGTATCACTTGGTTTGTAATCTGAACTTTTGACATTGAATTGATTGTCTTTAAGAAAATACGTGTTGGTTGTTGTCATAAATTACCTAAACCTGGATATGTGGAGAACTGGAGACTAATTTTATGCTGGTTGCTAACTGTTTGCTAACTTTCTGTCCCATCGACATGAGAACAAATCTCCTCTGTGTGAGCCAAATATTGAAATCAGAAAAGGTATATGTAATATATATATATATATATATATATATATATATACGATCATTGGCCATTTTGTGTGACTTTATATTTGAGAAGTTAGAACGTTGGTCTCTAGGTTGTCATATGACTCGAGGCACACGCTTTGTTTATAGTCAAAAAAGTTGTTTTCTATACACGTATCTTCTAAAAGAAGCGACAAACATATGTTCTATCCGTGTGTAGTGTACCATATAATTACGTCTCTTTTATTTGTGTGAAAAAATGCAACATGAGTGTCTAACGATAAAGTTTGTCAATTTTTGAGGAGAAATGTAAATGGAAGTTTATTGCCGCTGGAAAAAAAATGGTTAGTGAACACTGTAGAATTTCCTTAGTTGTTATATTGGATTAATAATTATTAAGGAATATATGACCACACAATAGTTAATATGGAATCAAATTAATGCTGTCTAAATAATGTCAACCGCTTGGTTAAGAATTTAAGATATCGAATCTTTATAATCATATAAAGTTAATTAAACCGCATTAGAATTTAGTTGATTATCATAAATATTAAAAGGAAAAGAATGTATTTTTAATGTAATGGTACAGAAAAAAACGAGTAATCTACACAATGGATTGTGTTAATATGATATTCTCTTAATTCATATAATAACTTCTATTGGAGTGTTTGTAACGACACAAACGCGCATGCAGCATTTTGTAGCTATCACTTCGAATAAAACATTTTGGAGTAATGATTAACATTAACATCTTCTCATGGAATTGTTAGCATTGTATTTGTACATTTAAAGAAAATATTGAAATATCATTTTTAATAAGCAAGACTTAACATTGTGTGGGTCTTTGTCCCTTGATGGAGGAAATTTGCCTAATGGCAACCTCATCTAGCTAGTGAAGTACTTTGTGCATTTATGGCAACCTCTTTTCACAAAAAAAAGCTTGGTAATATTGCAATTTGCATAAGTGTTAACATCAATAGCTATATTGGACAAGGGAATTTTTTGGCTAAAAATGTGAAAAAAAGGAATAAAGGAATGGGGTAAGGCTAGCCACTTAACTTATACTGTCAAAGTTGATAACAACTCATTAATAGTATATTCCAACTAAGCTATCTACTTTTCTTAAAACAGTTCACTTGGCATACATTCACACCTTTCTCTGGCTTCTTTTTTTGTGTGAAAATAAATCTCATTATTTTTTTTTGATAAAATAAATCTCATTATTTCATTCACAGGTTCAAAGCTCTGTTACTATGATCTTATAATTTTGTTCGTTCAGCTCGTCATCACTCCGACTGCATCGCGTATAGCTTCTATGTAATTTCGATACGTGTAAATCTTATATCAGTTAGTTATATTTTTATTTTTGAAATCAATTACAGCCATTAAAAGGGTGCAATGTCGCAACATAATGTGTATGATTTTTAGCAGTTAGACTTGTTGTATAAAAGAAAAAAAAGAAGAAGAGAAGAATTAAGATGGCACTTAAAAAAGTTGAAAAAGGATCTAGTTGACAGCAAAAATTAAGTAACATTAAGGAGCTGCATGTGTGGTGAAGATTTTTTTTTTTTTTTTGTATTTTGAAGTTATTTATTAATCGTGTGTGATAAGAAAAAAAAAAGTTGTTCACATCACATCCAACAAAAAATTGAGAAAAAGGTGAATTACTGAATTGTTTTCTTTGTTTCTTGCTGCTTTCATTGTCATTTTATTTGTTTCTTTCAATTTACTTTTTGAAAAAGTGGTGGGGTTCTCAAATTTTGCGCGTACAAGTTGATGCCACACAGTTGATCAAAATTAAACATTTAAAACCCAACAAAAAAAAGAAGATGAAAACTCAGTTTAAGAATAGACGGAAGGAATAAAGACAAACAAAAATAAGCACACCAAAATAAATCATATATATTTAGTGCCACACAGCTCTTAATATTCTTCAAAAAATTTCTTAGCATTCTATGATTCTGACTTTTTGGTTTCATTCATGACAATTTGCATTTTGAGAGAGGTTGCTTTCAGAGTTATTGATTGTCATATAAGCTATTAAATTAGTTTGCATTGCAACCTTTAGTGCTTTAATTCTCCAAGCTCTCTTTTCCACTTTCATATATAGGTTTATTTCACATTTAAGCCGCCAGATATAATATACTCATATTCTTCTAGAATGATTTTTTTTTTTCTTCTAGAGCAAATGTTCTTTCTATTTCAGGTTTTAATGAAAACTTGAAAAATTAATGTAGGTTGCATTCCATGTTTCCTTGAATATTGTACGTTCTATTCTAGAAAGTTCATGCATGCTTGAATTTACTGACAAGTCCTGTTTGTATCTTAATACAACATTTTTATGCATAATTTTTTACATCATCGAAACAGTATATATTTTGATATTTCCGATATCAATAATTAGAACAAAAATCATCTCAAGAGAATATTCATGAACTACGTACTTACCTCCAAATAAAGATAACTATATGATAATAATAATAATAATAATAATAATACTACTACTACTAATAATAATACTAATTTCTGCCATATCATGGAATGTACGGGGGCTAGGAAACGCACAAAAATGCAATGTAGTTCGAAATTTATTAAGGGATCAAGTTTGCGCAATTATTTGTCTTCAAGAGACAAAATTGGACGATACAAATTATTTCAAATGTCGACAAATCTTCCCACCAAATTTCCAGGACTTTCATTACAAAAATTCCACTAACATGCGAGGTGGAATATTGACAGCCTGGAGCAATGCGCTTTCAATGCTCAACACATACGAGCACACATTCTCCTGCACAGTGACTCTCCAACAAGGAACATTGCAATTTATGGTAACTAATGTATATGGAACAACGGAAGATGCATCAAAATTGCAACTATTACAGGAACTACGTCAAATAAGGCTTATTAATGATCTCCCTTGGATAGTTCTAGGAGATTTCAATATACTCCGTGTGCCAACAGACACTACCGGAGCAAATTTTAATATGGGAATTGCGCTGAAATTAAACCATTGTCTCGATGAGCTTTTACTAGAGGAAATACTGCTTCTTAATAGGAAATACACATACTCTAGCAAACGACATCACCAACCTTATCAAAGTTAGATCGAGTGTTCATATCAGAGCACTGGAACAACATATGGTCATCACCGATCCAAACCACACTCAAGGATATACCGACGCCCATTTCAGATCACACACCGCTGTTATTTGATATCAAGGAATTAAACAGACGGAGGAATAGGAAATTCAAATTTGAAAGATTCTGATTACTCTACAACGACACAAAGGAAATAGTCAAATCAGCATGGAACATTCCTAACCCCTCCCCTATCTCGACAGTGGATATACTCCGCAGATTAGGATCTACAAGAAGAGCCTTAGCCTTATGGGCAAGGACAAAATTTGCAAAATATCAGACAATGCTCTCAAGGACAAATAACATAATTCAAGCACTTGACAAGGTCGAAGAGTATCGTTCTCTTCAACCCGGGGAATTTGCATTCAGATAGAACTCCGCAAACATGCGTACGATCTCGCATTGATACAGGAGCACAAATGACAGCAACGCTCCTCGATAAGATGGCTGAAGCTAGGCGACAACAACACAAGATACTTCCACATGATAGCAACCAAAAAATGCAAATCAAATACAGTCTCATATCTCAAAATTGGAGACCAAGACACGGAAATAACGGACTCAATGGAAATATCACAGGCTTTCTCCAGGCTATACAAGGATATTATGGGACACAAAATCCAGACAAATAAGATCCCTATAGGATTAGTAACACCGGTGGACACTGAGGATCTCGGATACCTCGGACAAGCTTTCACAATCGAAGAAATAAAACAGGGGGTCTTCGCACTAGCGAAAGGGAAAGCTTCGGGACCGGACGGATTCCCATCCGAATTCCTCCAAAGATACTGGGATATAGTGGGACCACAAATATGCACAGTCATAATCTCGTTCCAAAAAAACGAGCTGGATTTATGGAGACTAAACAAGGCGACAATCTCCATCATCCCTAAAAGCCAAAATGCACATAAACTAGAAGAGTTTCGACCTATCAGTGTCCTAACATTGATACCAAAACTCATCTCGAAACTACTGGCTACCAGATTACAGAAGGTTCTGCCACAGATCATCTCGTACACTCAATCGGCATTTGTCAAAGGGCGAAGCCTGACCGAAACATTCTTAATGGCTAGAGAAGAGATTCTCACTATAGTTTACAAGGTAGACTTCCGCAAGGCCTTTGACACAATCTCTTGGGACTTTTTGATTGACCTCTTACATGCAAAAGGGTTCCCAGTTGCATGGATTAACTGGATTAAGAACATTCTAATATCATCCTCATCAGCAGTAAGAGTCAACGGGATAACAGGGCCTTATTTCTTTCACCAGCGAGGGCTAAGACAGGGGGATCCGCTATCACCATTATTATTCATATTGGCGGCTGATACCCTTCAATCTTTACTAGACAAGGAAAGAAATACACTATTTGTCACCTTACCAACCATGGGCACGACAGCACTTCAATTCGCTGATGACACATTGTTAATCGCTGACGCACATCCAACTAACTTGAGGAAAATAAAAAATATCCTAAGGGACTATGCGTCAATATCAGGACTAGAAATAAATCCAACAAAAAGTGCATTTGCACCATTGAGGATACCAGAGGAGAGGTATAACACTCTAGAGGATATACTCGAGTGTAAAGCACACCCACTTCCCATTAAATATCTATGATTACCCTTGACGATCAAACGACCGTCAAAGGAAATGTTTATCCCCATCCTGACAGCAATCCAGGCAAAGCTGCAAAGTTGGAAAAGGAAAATATTGTCCAAAGGGGGACGCATGGTGCTGGTGAACTCAGTCATTAATGCACTACCATTACATTTCATGCAGGCATTCATGCTTCCGGCATAGCTTATAAAACACATCGAAAGATGTAAGATGAGATTTTTCTGGAAATGAGATACTACATATACACAAGGAGGACACCTAGTAAACTGGACTACAGTCTGTTTACCTAGGCAAAATGGGGGCCTGGGAATTCTAGATCTAAGGACCCTTAACACCTCGCTCCTACTCAAATGGACATGGCATATATTCAGTCCACAAAACTCCCTTTTCGCTTCTTTTGTAAGAACCCACTATGATCTACTAGCTATGCAACAAATCAACGAGGGTAACATAAGAAACAACATCCCTTCTTTTTTTCTTAGGAGTCTACTATCACTTATGAAATTTTACGAATCATCTACCATTTTGAAGGACGATGGTATCACAATATGGACATGGACAACATCAGGGGATTTCACAACAAACTCGGCATACAAGGCCCTAATTAATCCAGGGGTATACACGAGCGCATACGGCTTGATTTGGAAAAAAAAAACACCCTTAAAAGTCAAAATATTCATCTGGACACTACTCAAGGATATGCTTCCCATGATAGCTAATTTACATGGACACACTAGGAGCCAGAATGACATATGTGTCATGTGTAACGAGGAAATACTGGAAACTGCGACTCATCTATTCCTGATATGCCGCTTTGCTTGTAGAATATGGACACTCAGAACACCGCAAGCGGCCAGTCTTTGTAACGAATCTGTACTTGACTTCTGGAAAGATGGACGATCCCACCTTCAACAGGAGGACACGGTCATATGGGATACACAATTACATGCCACTCTCTGAGCTATCTGGAAAGAGAGAAATCGACGAATCTTTCAGGGAAAAGCAAGACATCACGACACGATCAATTTGGAAATAATAAGAAGTATTAGAGCATAGACTGACAGATAGTTTTTTTTTTTTGTCAAACATGTATCAAATAAGTTTGCAATAAAAATAGTAGACAATGTCTACATTAAAAAAAATAATACTAATACTAATACTAATACTAATACTAATACTAATACTAATACTAATAATAATAATAATAATAATAATAATAATAATAATAATAATAATAATAATTGATTATTGCATTGAAGTATTCAACTGTTCTTGTAAATAGCGAGTTAACGACGTGTTCTTATGACACCCTAAATTTAAGGGACCGAGACGCCGAGTCATTGACTCGGTAATATCCAACTGAAGCCGTGTTTTCTTTTCTCTCTCAATTCACCTTTTGATTTTTGATTCTCTGTGGCCACTGGTCAGGATATCTGTGGTGCTGGTAATTTTGTAATAATACAGTAATTTTCGTTGACACAGAGAATCCTTTGTTTCTCACAATCATAATTTAGGAGCCTTCAAATTAAAAGTGGCCTTCAAACGAAGAACCTACCTCCCTTTCACTTTCACAACTAAATGAGAAACAACAAGCTTATATTTTTCCTGTAATAAAAATTTCACAAAGTCGCACCAAATTAGAATAGAAAGCCTCACTTATTCCCATACGTACACACCTTTTTTTTGAAACTCCATACGTACACACCTTCTCTGACCTCCCTCTCCTCTCTCTATCTCTCTCTAGCATACTACCATGAAACACACCTTCTCTACACAAATTGAAACAATATCTCAATGCCTCTTTATCACTCTCTCCTCTTGCTGTCCCTGATCTCTCTCTCAATTCCAGTTTCTCTCTGTTTACCTTTCTCCTCTCTTTCCATCACGACAATCGGCGAAAAAACCATAGTTTGCGCTCTCGTGTCACGTCATTCCTCGTTGGATATCTCCGACCTAATATGCACAACCTACCCAGGCGAAGAACAAATAAACTACTCATCTGAAAGCGAAAGCGGCTACGGTGGTGAAAGCACCAATTGGGTTCAGTACTCGGCCGTAGCAACTGCGGATGATTTCTTATGTGGGATCCAGTCATCGCCTTGTGGCAAGACCTCCATGCTATGGTGGTCCTTCGATGATGATTCTAAGGATAAAAAAAGGGTTTACTCAGGCACGCCTTTGCTAGCATTATCAGCCGGCGACTCTCATGTCTGTGGCCTAATTAATGGGTCCTATTCACTGGCATGTTGGCGATGGAACAAGTTACAGGTTCCCGATGAAGACAGGTTCAAGGAAATTGCGGTTGGTGGTGAGTTTGTTTGCGGTATTACAGTTTACGGTGTGATTAAATGCTATGGTAACGAGATAGATGTAGTAGGCAAAGAACCCATAGGCAGTTTTCAGACTCTGGCTGCCGGGTCCCACCATGCCTGTGCTGTTAGTAATACTGGTAACTTGACTTGCTGGGGATCGGGTGCACCCGAAATGGACTCGATTCCTGGTGATTTAAGGGTTTTGTCTCTAGGTACCAACATTACATGCATTTTGACTTCCAATGAAACAGTGAAATGCTGGGGAAGAGGTGTGACGCCTCCAGAAGGGAGGTTATTTGTTGCAATAGAGGTAAAGGGTGACACGTTATGCGGTGTTTTATCAGAGAATTACAATGTTCTCTGTTGGGGCAGCAAGAACTTTAAAAATAGTACCGTGGTTTACAAAAAAATTCTACCCGGCACATGTTCACCGGAAATGAGTTGCAAATGTGGTCCCATGTCTGGGTCAGCTGACTTTTGTAGTGATAAAGGTAATGTGATTTGCAAGTCATGTCCAATTCTTCTCAGCAATAGTAAAATAGATGTACCTGCACCTTCTGGAAATCCACCTCCTACTCCTACAAGTCATGTCGACACCGGTCCTGGTGGAAATAAAAACAAAATCAAGTTTGTTGTGACGATCGTTGGAGTTACCGGCGGGGTCTTGGTAGCATCTGTTGTAATGGCAGGATTTGTGTTGTACAAGTTAGCAAGGAAGAAAGAAAAGAGCAGGTTTGATCTGGCAAGAATTGATCCGACGGTGCAAAATCCGGAGAGATCGCCGACTTCATTGCTACCAAGAAATGGCTTTGTTTCTGAACAATTCACATTTCGGTCTTTACATCGTGCCACTGATGGATTCGCTGATGGAAATAAGATTGGATCAGGAGGCTTTGGGACAGTTTACTGGGGTGTATTGCCAGATGGGCGCCAGACTGCTTTAAAAAGAGCGCATCATCGGCGTCAGCGCCACGTTGAGAGCGCATTCCTCTCTGAGCTAGCACTTCTTTCACATCTTAATCATAAAAATCTTGTTGGTCTAATAGGATTTTGTGAGGAGCGTGGCGAGCGTATACTAGTGATGGAATACATGCAGAACGGTGCGCTTTACGACCATTTGCATAGGCTCCCGCCTTCTGATTCTTCTCGTCTTTTCACTTCATGGACCGCTCGGCTAACGATAGCATTAGATGCAGCACGGGGAATAGAATACTTGCATTCATATGCGGTGCCGGGTATAATACACCGTGATATCAAATCATCAAATATTTTACTTGATAGTACATGGACGGCAAAGGTGTCGGATTTTGGGTTGTCTCTGACAACAACTACTTGTACGGGAGCAAATACAGCATCGGCAGGAACTGTCGGTTACATGGATCCTGAGTACTACAGGCTCCAAGAGTTAACAGCAAAGAGTGACGTGTACAGCTTCGGAGTTGTACTGTTAGAGATGATAACTGGTCTCAAAGCAGTTTTTAAAGGGGGCGAGGATGACGAGCCCTGCCATGTGGCAGAGTACGTGATGTCGATAATGAGTTCGGGTGACACGAAGACACTATTCGACAAGCGGGTCCCCATGAGCGATGATAGAGAGGAGGAGGCAGTTAACATAGTTGCGAAACTGGCAGCACAATGCGTGCGGGCCCGAGGGAAGTCACGACCGACAATGAGAGAGGTCGTGATGGAGTTAGAGTGGGTCCTAGGTCTTTGCGCCGGCGACGAGGAGGAGACTGTGGAGGTTGTGCTGGAGGTGGAGGATAGGGGCAGCACCGTGAGTTCCATGAGGTCATATGACTTGGAATGAGCTGTAGCACTGAACACCTCAGCGCCAGCGTGGCCAATTAGAGTTACATGGGTCCCACTTGATCTTTCTGGCATGATCACAATGTAAATTCATTGATGAGGATTTGGTTTTGGGGTTGGTTGGTGGAGAAACCGTCAATATCACATATTTGTTGGGGGTTAGTTATGATTTTTTTTGATTAATTTTTGTGTATAGAAATGTAGGCAAAATTTGACCAGTAGAGGTTTAAACTAACATTTTGTATTTGGTTTTTTGTTATTTTTATTTTGTAAAGGAGTTGAGGTGTACATGTAATTGACGAGCAAAATATAATAATACTAAAATTTTGGACTGATTTTCTGTTAGCACACTGGTTTTGGTTGGCTTAATTTATAAGCAACTTCGACTTGATGTTACTAATGATATCAATTATACATGCTGGCATTATCAGCACCATTTCAAAGTTTAACAACCTATCGAATTTGACAATTTGGAAAATGATATCTCAACAATTCCATATTTCCATATGTAAAGCAAATGAGGCAAAATAATAAGATTTATTTACTCTTATTGAATATATGTAAAATTCTTTTAAACCCATGATTGACAGGTGGCACATTTTAGTAGAAAAAGAGCAGTATTATGCTGGAGGTCCTACCTAACAAGTTAGGTAAATTTCCAATAAGAATAAATTATATGCTATAATATATACAACTAGATGTCTAATTTGTTCACTTTTTTTTAAGGATTGCTAAGTTGGGCTCTTTCTTCTATGATTTATCAAGATATGCAATTGATGAGCTGTTTAATTTTTTTAAGAGGCTTTACAGACCCACCATCTATAATTTAATTTGAGTTTGTAATTAATTAAGAGTTCTGATCTGTCTTAACAGTAAACTAAATTTATTAAGCTTCAATTGATATAGTCAAATTGAACAACCCAAGTTGACTTAGGTTTAGAGTCTTCCAGTACTTTGCCAAATTCTTCCCATCTCCCCTCTTTCTTCCTTAACACATTAACTGCATTGCATGATTTTGTAAGTAAGGCAATTCCATGGGTTTTGAATGGTTGAAATGCTTGCAATCAATTGTAGCTTACATGTGTTAAATATGCAATCTACTTGACCTTAAAGACTTAAACTGGTAAGCTGGTGACCAGGCCAACTGGCAAGGAAGGTCAGGTCTGTATATTTTATGTTTTTGGATTTGGTCCCTAGTTCTGAGTATAAATTTCTTCATAGTAAATGGATCCAATAAGACATTTTGATGTTCTGACGGGAATATTGAAAAGCAGCTATTCTTTACTGGCTCGGCGCCAGTATGTGGCTCAGAATTCCATTGGGCTTAAGTTTGGTGTATTTTGACTAGAGGTGGCAGAATCCGATCCGACTCGATAAATTCATTCGATCTGAAACTAATCCGACTCGATATTTTGATAAAGTCAAACTACTCGAATCCGACCCGACCCGACCCGACCCGACCCGAGATGATTCGTAACTCGAGACGAAGCGATACATGAGCGACCTGAGCCCAACCCGACCCGACCCGAGACGACCCGTAATCCGAGATAGCGTAGAGGTGGCAGAACCCGACCCGACTCGACAAACCCGCCCGACCTGGAGTAGCCTGATATGACCCGAAACCCCAAAATGACTTGACATTAGATGATCCGATACCCGACCCGACCTGATGTGATATGACCCGAAACCCGAAAAGATCCGACATCAGATGACTCGATACCCGACCCGATCTGATTTGATATGACCCGAAACCCGAAAAGACCCGACATTAAATTACCCGATACCCGACCCGACTTGGACCGAGATGAACCGAAGCCCGAAAAGACCTGACATCAGATGACCTGATACCTGACCCGACCTGCACTGACATGACATGAAACCGGAAATGACCCGAGATCACATGACCCGCCGACCTGATCCGACTCGACATGACTAACAATCTGAAAATCGAGATGGCCTGCAATAAGAGAATCCGAAATTCAAGCCCATCAAAACCCGAAAGGTTCGAAATCGAATGACATAATGAAAACCCGACTCGAACCCAGAAGGCTCGAAACTCAAGAAAGACCTGACAAATGCCAACGCAAGATTACCCGAGACTCGACCCGACCAGACCAGATTGGATCAGACCTGTGACCCGATACTCTTTTTAAGTCGATTCGAACCCGAAATACTTTAAACCCGAAAAAACCCAAAATGAGATAGTTGAAACCAGACCCGATTTGAACACAAAATACATGAAATCCAAAAAATACTTGAAATTAATTAGATAATTGAAATCCGACCCGATCTGAATCTAAAAGACCCGAAACCCGAGAAATACCTGAAACTAGATAATTGAAACCCGACCCGACTTGAACTCGAAAAACCCGAAGCCCGATAAATACCAATGCATTATGACCCGAAACCCGACAAATACCAATGCATTATGACCCGAAACCCGACCCGACCCGACCCGACCTGATTAGATCCGTGACCCGATAATCTTTTGAAGTCAAACTAACCCGACCCGCCTGACTCGCCCGATTTGCCACCTCTAAGATGGCGCGACACATGAGGACCTAAGCCTGACCCGACCCGAGATGACCCGGAACCCGAGATGGAGCGACACATGATGACTCGAACCCGACCCGACCCGACCCGACCCGACTTGGCCTGATACAACTTGTAAATTGATCTAATCCTATCTTGCGAACATCATAATCTAATTTTACTAACAAACTAACATCAGAGAAAGTCAAGATTTACTTGTACAATTCAATAACGCGACTCGATCTTGTCTGATTGAACTTAAAACTCAAAATAATACTTGAAAGTTGTCGGTGCAATCCGACCTAGGATCCGAAAGTTGTCGATGCAGCCCGACCCGTCATCCGAAAAAGATCGATGCAACCCGACCCGACCTCGCCCGACCCGACCCATGATCCGAAAGTTGTCGATACAACCCGACCCGACCTCATCCGACCCGATCCCAACCGACTATTATAAATGATCAAACTAACCCGACCCGAAACTGCCCGACCGACTCGAACTTGCCCGACCGACCCGAACCTGTCTGACCGGCCCGACTTGCCACCTCTAATTTTGACTGGATTGAAAACTTTATTTTGTCTTAGTTTGTTATTAATTCAAAGTATTTTATACATCATTGTTGATATACTCCGTCAAATTTGACACGAGCAAAGTATATAAACTATACTTATAATTTTGTTTTATTGACCCGAAAAAAGTATTAAAATTTCTTTCCAGCGCTACGCCGCAGCCACGCCACTGATTTCGGTTAGGCTCCTCTCCAATACATGGTTACAAAATGCATTGAAAATGACGAGAGAGAAGAAATTTATGTTTTGTTTTAGTTTTCATCATACACCATTCGTTTGTTTATCAATGCAGGCCCACCCCTCTGTTTTGGACCTACCACCACAACTAACCTAATTTTGGATTCCCTATATCTTACTCTTCACCAAATTCTGTGTAGTAAATCTCTGAAATCATATGTGTAGACACTCGCCACACGTGTTTTCCTGTTATCTCGCACCACAGAATTCGAACCTTTGATTTTTTTTTTCTGGCACGCTTCTACTTTTTTTTTTGCTTGAAAAAAAAGGTACAAACAAAATCCACCGATTTTCCAGTTTTTTTACTAAAAAAATTCATTAAATAATTTGTACATAGAAAAAGGATTTGTTTAAGAATTATAAAATTGGAAGTGGCCGGTGTTAGAAACACCATTCAAAGAAAAACTAAATAATCGGTGTTGTAAATATCGATCATTATTTATATTATAAAAAGAAAATTGAACGTTGCTTTTGCACCCTCTCTATTTATTTATTATATATTTTTTATTTCAATTGAACGGTTCGTATATATTTGACTAAAACAACTAATTGCAATAGTAGTTTACTTATTTGAATTATTAACTAAATAACCAATTTATGTAAAGTGCCAAAATATTTATTAAAGAATCACAATAAATCACTACACTAATTTATCATCGTCAATTTAAAATTTTATATTGTGCATTGAATTTTAAATTAACATATTTAACGTTTAACTTTTATTTTTTAAGAAAAACAATCTTATCTATTGAGTTCCGTTAGGCTCGACGAGACTATAGTTAATTTTTTTTTTATCTTTTCAAGTCATCGTAAAGTATATATTTGATGCTATTTTCATCGCGTAAAGTTGGATTAAGGTGCAAATTCGTGATAAAAAATTATAATTTAAGACCCCACTAAAAGGTAAGTTTTAAGAAGCAAAATTTGCGACCTCAAATAAAAAATTGACATGAAAGATATAGATTCAAAACTTGATGTCTTGTGACGATAAAAATACTAATTATAATTCCAAAAAGCACAGTCTAAATTGGTATAAAAAATACGAAGTATGGATAATTATAACTCTTTATACTAATTTCATCTTCGCGAATTAGTATGTTTCTATCATCACAACTTATCGAGTTATAAATATTAGAATTTATTTCAATGTATCAAGTTTGATTTACAGACTGAGCAAAACACTTTTCAAATTCGACTACGTCATAAACTTGGTTCCAAAGTATATTTGTTTATCATGAGTTTGCTTTAGAGAAAAATATGTACAATGCCTTACTCCGATTCCAAATCTTACTTTATATGATGAAAATAGTCTCAAATTTCTATTTGTTGGTGACTTGCAAAACTAAAAAAAACTTTGATTATAGCCTCGTCGAGTCTAAGGAAAGTTGGTAGATAAGATAGTTTTCCTCAACAAAAAAAAAGTTAAATGTTACATACGTTAATTTAAAATTAAATACACAATATAAAATTTTAAATTCACGATGATAAATTAGTTTAGTGATTTATTATGATTCTTTAAAAAATATTTTTGACACTTCACATAAACTTTTAGTTAATAATATAAAATAACAAAAAAACTATGATTGCAATTAGTTGCTTTTTAATTAAGTATAGAAATCATTCAATTAAAAATAATCAAGAAATTATAGTAAACGAATGTAAGTGCAAAGATGATCCATTTTTTTAATATGAAAGCTATGGCCGGTGTTTGCAACACAAATTTTTTCTTTTCTTTGGACGATATTTCTAATCCGGTCATTTCCAATTTTGGAAATCTTAAAGCAATCATTCTTTTTATTTACAAATTATTTAAGAATAATATTTCGTAGATATTACATTTTATATCGACTATTGATATCAATGCTATTATGCATATTTAATTGAGTTATCATGCACATTATTTGAGTTATTATGCATGTTATTTCATATTATTTTTGTACTGATAAAATTATTATACATGTTAACAAAATAATGTGAATAATAACACAAATAACATGCATAATTATTTTAGTACAAAAAATGACATGCATAACTATTTCAGTATAAAAATATAATATGTATAATAATTCAAATAATGTAAATAATAACTCAACTAAATATACGTAATGACATAATAACATAAGTATGTTGATATCAATATTGATAGCTTTCATTATTTAATGAATTTCGGTTAATAAAAATGCCGATTTTCTGTCATAAAAATAAAATGAATTCTTCTTTTTTTCACTGGTAACTGGTGCGTGTGTGCGCACGTGTCAGGGGAAGCCAGAGAGAGAGAGAGAGAGCAAGGCTCGAAGCCATGGCTGCTTCGCTGAGCTACTTCTCTGGGTTGTCTCTCTCGGCGACAGAGAAGCCATTGATCCCTTCCCTTTCAACGAGCAGTAACACTCGCCGCTTCAGTTGTGTGTGCTTCTCTAATACTCGCAGGAATAAAAGCAAACACTATGACTGCGTGTCGATGAGCTCTCGATGGAAGCCTCCTCATATTGGTCGAGAAAGAGCAACCAAGGTTTTGATTGTTTCTTTTTTCTTTTTAGAGGTTCTGATTCTCAATAATTTAGTTTCAGTAGGAAATTCCAGTGATGATGTGGTTTTGTATCCGAGTTTGAGTACGCCTGTCAATTTGTAGGCTTAAATTTGGTAAATTCTCTGTTTAATTGCTGTAGATTTCCTGAATTTTAGATTGTGGCAGCATCAAAGGTAGATACTCTGAAGGTTATGATAGCTGGGGCACCGGCATCAGGGAAGGGGACACAATGCGAGCTTATCAAAGATAAAGTATGTAGTTATGTTTTTTTTTTTCTTTTTGCTGATTGCTATTTATTTAAAAACACTGCAAAAGTGCAGGACTAGTCAATTGAAGAACAATTGAGTGTTAGTTATTCAATGAAACAACCAAAAATTGAACATCCGGAAAAAATTGTAATTAGGTCTGGTTTTAAAAAGGAAGGGTAATTCTCCAACTCAAACACGTAAATATTGTTGCATTATATTTATAGAGATTTTGGTTTATGATAAGAACGCGCGTTGAGTACATTATTAGAAACCATATTTGACATGCAGTTTGGGTTAGTGCATATATCGGCTGGAGATTTGCTAAGAGCAGAGATTGCAACTGGATCTGAAAATGGAAAAAAGGCCAAAGAATTCATGGAGAAAGGAAAGTTAGTTCCTGATGAAATTGTTGTCATGGTACTCTTTTTTATTTTTATATTTTTACTACAGTTTCTTTGTTGTATCATATAGTTAGAGGCTTAGAGCTATTATATACTGGATTCTTGTATCGGTACTCAACCTTACACCTTTTTCTCTAATTCTTTTATGCCTCCCTTTGAACTTTTCAAAATTTTTAATATTTGTATTAATTTTGACTCTTTGAACTATAACCAAAAGTCAATTGTACTTTCGCGCAATCAAAACTTCAATTATGATTTCGGTATTCATTTTTTTCCTTTATTTAAACAAATTGAAGATGGTGAAGCAACGGTTAATGCAACCTGATGTTGAACAAAATGGTTGGCTATTAGATGGGTACCCGCGAAGCCTTTCTCAAGCTATGGCTCTTGAAAACCTTGGAATCCGACCTGATATCTTCATTCTCTTAGAGGTTTGGTGCTTTACACTAATCTAACTCTTCTTGCATGAATCTCTCTCTTCATCTTGTTTTAATTTCACACTGCCTAGAAAATTTCCCATGTACTGGTGCTCTTACTGCTACGTTAATTAACCTCGTTTTTTACTAGCACACTAAAAAATAAAGAGGCTAATTTGGTCCTTTTTGAAAAAAATGTCAGTGTTTGACATTTAGTTAGCAGCTGATGAACTATATTTGGTACCCTGTAACTGGTATGCAAGGAGCTGTGAGAATTCTAATTTCATCAACAATTCAGTGAAATGAGGCTATATGTTGGTGCTTAATTGTAAAGAGGATACTTCAAGATTAACATGATGTATATCTTTTATGCTTTCATATATTTTTTATTAATTGTGGTTTTTTATGTTGCTTAGGTATCAGATGAGTTACTGGTAGAGAGAGTGGTAGGAAGAAGGCTGGACCCTGTTACAGGAAAGATATACCATTTGAAATATTCACCCCCTGAAAATGAGGAAGTTGCATCTCGCCTTACCCAGAGGTTTGATGACACTGAAGAGAAGGTAACAACATTTCGGTTCACAAAATGTGAAAACAGCTATGGACAATTTTCCTTACTATGGTTTCTGTTCTCTCTCCCTCTCTCTCTCTCTCTCTCTAACAGGTGAAATTGAGGCTAAAGACTCACTATCAAAATGTTGAATCAGTGCTTTCCATTTATGAATCTGTTATATACAAGGTACTCTCTCCCGCACCCTCGAACCCTAACACTTAGCAAAATTGAAACATATTTTGAAACAAAATGAAATTTAGAATCTGAAATGACTAGAAGAACATCTAAAAATGATCTTTATTGTTTTGAGACTTTTTAATTTGACCCCCCTGAGCTTTGATAATTTCAGGTGAATGGAGATGTATCAAAGGAAGATGTTTTTTCTGAGATAGAGAAGGGATTGTTGTCTATTTTAGAGAGCAAAAAGTCTTCAGACTCGGCATCAATAGCAGCTGGTGTGGCACAATAGAGGTTATTAGTAACTAACTAATGGATGTATAATATTTATACATGTCATTAAGGAAGTTAGGAAAGGTCACATTGACCAATCTGTTTTGTCTGTAATGTTTCAACTCTCTTTTGTAGAATATTTTGGTGAATTAAGCTTGGCAACAACAAGGTCACATTGGCCAATTTATAAATTCTCTTTCTCTCATTTCTGGTGGTTTCAAAGATGCATTTCTATTTTTTCATACATACGAATCATCCAAAAAGCGCTGGTCTCATTTATTCTTTGTTTGACTTTGGAAGAAACATAAATTGTCTATATTTTGTATGCATTAAAATGGCCTAAAATAATGGGGGCAGATAGAGCAAGTACAAATGTTAGCTGCAAATATTTACAGTAATTATGATAACAATCTGACCAGACAAAAGACCAATCAAACTTAAGTGCAACAGAAAGATTCGTATTAGACAAATATTAAAATTAAGTCATCACTTGACACTAGTGAAGGTATAATACACGAGTGATGGTACAGTGGGTCCAGCTGTGGTGTATCAGATATGTCTTTGCTACATCTGCAGCATCAAGGGCAATATGGAGATAAAATAAATATTCTGAATTGATGTGGGTCATTGTTGATTCCGCCTATGTTTTTTATATAGCTGGTCCCAAGCTCGAAAAAGGAGGAGGGTTGTGGTAGGCTTGACGAGCCAACGTAAAAAAATCCAATATGAATTTCATTTCTAGCCTACTTCAACTTATTTGGGACAAAAGATTTTGTTGTTGTTGTTGATGACGTGGGTCATTCTTGCATATGTGGCATTTTTTTGTTATGGTTACTCACAAGTCACATCATCATACCTTAACAAAATATAAAACATTAGTTTAGCAGCATGGAAATCACCAGAGAGTAATTTAAAATTATTTTTTTCAATATAAAACTTCAATTTAGCAGCATTCTAAAATTAAAACTGTCTGATATGTAATTTTGAATGTATTTACTTTCTAATAGATTATTTTATTGTAATTTCAGAAATTTTTAAATGGTGAGTTTGTAAAAGTAATGTAAACATGATTAGGTAGAGATCTTGAGGGTGCTATTCCTTTGGGGGTAAGAATAAGACTGTACCTTCCATGAGCCATGTCAAAATTAGAGGTCCAGTTATGAATGGGTCCACCAGCCGGCATGACAGGATCCGGGTTGCGAGTGACATCACCCTAACTGATTAAGGACATTCCATCTTCTCTAAGCAGACCCAGTGTGTTGCCCAAGTTGTATGGTACTGAACTTCTTTCTGGTCTCTGCTGGTAGCAGATAAACAGGTATGTTTGGCTCGGGGTGCATCAGTACTAGCATTACCCATGCAGTATGGTCAAGGCCAAATACTGGTCCGAACTGGAGTTGTCAAGAAGTTCTTTCACCCTCTGGGCAAGGTCAGGTGCACCAGGTGCCTGATACATTAGCTGCAATAGAAGTTTGAATTTCAGAAAATAGTTAGGTATAGTAATTGTTTTGTCACATTTCTTGTTTATATGAAGTTAAATTACTGGATATCATACTGAAACTTGTTGAAGAACATGTAAATAGTTTTCCTATGAGTATGTGAAAAGTAAGATATCCTGGCTAACTGACAAAGTAAATTTGAGCTTCCGTTGCAACTAGTATGAAAATAACTAAAAGGTGCTGATTTTACTTTAAACTAGTATGAAAATATATACATTTTTGTTGCAACTGAGAAGTACTTTTAAAAGGTGGTGTGACTTTAATTTATATACATTTTGTTCCTGACCTGATGCATCTAACTTGGAAACCCATGGCTGTTATGTAAGTTTTCATTTGTTCCATGGACCAGGGTTACAGTCATTGTGCCAGTATCCCAATGAGCTGAGACCATGAATACATACTTTGGTGTTTCCTGAATTATGCTGAATTTTCATGGTTGCAAAATGACCGCTCTGCTATGCTGTCATCTGTGACAAGCAGCAGTGCATTGTGAGAGATGAAGATTGTGTCCATGGTAGACCTGGTTCACAAGGTAAGTTCTGTTGAAAGAATGCATAGAGTTATGCCTATTTTTTTTTCAATTAAATGAGCCATGCTTAACTTTGATTTTTGTGATGTTGTTGTTGGTTTCTTGAATGATTTTGTAAGGGGTAATGGGTTTTTGTAGTAAAAAAGTTGTGGAATCTGGTCAGTGAAGGAATATAGTCGGATCTGTGTTTTCTGCTTTCGTTTCTACTGGTAGGCACTAAGTTTCAACACTCAAGTGCAATAACTGTTTGAAAGCTTTTATGTTACTTTTTCTAGGATTTTGGATTGTTTATCATCATCATCAGAAAATCTTCCTGACATTGTTTATCATCATCATCTCGGATAAGCAATTGAAATTGATTCAATCTGACTTCATCTGTTCTATTTTCATCATTGTTTTGTTAGTCTATTTCTGAAAGGAAAATATAGTGGTCCGTTTTGAACAATTTCGACTTGTTACATTATAGTATGCAATATTTTGCTCCTGAATTGAGAAGAAAAAAGGATAAATTATTAGAAAAATGAATAAATGGTTCTCTATTCTCCAAATGGCTAAAATCAATCTATTGACATCTCTGACAAGCATTTTTCTGAGATAGACCAGGCATCTTGTCTGATTTTATAGAAGAAAAGGATTTTGGAATCGGCAGCAATAGCAGCTGGTGGGGCACAATAGATATGCTTACCATTGCTGTTGCTGCTAGTTAGTTGTATAATATTATATTTGTGATAAAGGAAGCTAGGTAATTTGAAATGTAAAGGTCAATGGACCAATTTATTTTGTCTAAGATTAAACTCATGACCTCTTTGAGGCCATTATAGTTATCACTTGAGTTATTAGGCTATTTGCACATCTCTAAAACTTCTAACTTACGAATCATAAACTCATAAACTGAGGAAGCGACGTCTACCTCTCTCTCTCTCTCTCTCTCAGGCGATTCTGAGGCGATTCTGAAAAGCTGAATTCGCAACTGCTGAGGGAATCAGAGCTGAAAAAAGCAACGCGTGGCATGATGCAACTGACCTCGGGGGGGACAATGATAAGCTCCTCTCCCATGGAGGAACTTCAAGGAGAGCTCCATTTCAAAAATATCATAGATCAAACGGTTAAAAACCTTCAGGATCTGTCTCAACTGTTTAGCAAGCGATCGTATCGCGATGCTCTTCTCAAGGGGCCTACAGATCAGACAGCTGGTGTTGAGACAACGATTGTAGAAGATGTGAAAAAGGTAAAAGATAAACCGACTCAAACAAACTCTGCTCCGCTCGCTGCAATTGGATGTTATAGGTGCGGAGAAATGGGACACAGTGTCAGAAATTGCAGAAATCCAGTTGTTTGTTTTCGGTGTAATAAAACAGGACATAGATCATGGCAATGTGACAAACAAATTGCTAGAAAACCTCATCTTCCTAAAGCGACTCCTCATACCTTACCTTCAACGATTGAAACCTCAAAAAACATTGTAAAAAAATCCACAAAAACAGATCTGAGATCCACCTCGATAGTCAATATGCAGGGTGATAAGGTAATAACATTCGATAACTCTCCTGCATCTGATGCTATTGAAGAATCCTTTAAGAGATGTGTGATTATACAAACTCGACAAGCTTATACAAAAGACAGAATAGAGAATTGCTTGAGACGACTAGCCCCTAACTTCCCTTGGAAACTAGCTGATTACTCTGAGTACAAAATCTTAGTGGAAGGTCCTGGCTGGTGGAGAGACAGGGTTCTCAGACATGAGGTAACAAGAGTGGATGATGCCTTATTGAGAACATATCCGTGGAACCCCTCATATGAAAACGGCCTGAGGCTAAAGAGCAGATGGGTAAAGGTCATAGGATTTCCACACAAGCTGTGGAGTCACAATGAATTTGAGAAATTGGTAGAAGAGTTTGGTGTGGTATTGGAGATAGACTTAGAAACTCTCAATTTCATAAATTTGAAAGAAGCTAAAATAAGAATTGGAGTGTGTGAGTTTGAGGATATTCCAGTCATGAAAAAGGTAATATACAAAAATGATAGGAATGAAAAGTGCTGGACCAAGGTGAGATTTATCTTTGATGTACCATTAGACCAGCACATTGACTCCAATAAGAGAAAAAGAGTTTGGGTGAGAAAAGATCAACAAAAACCGACATCATCGGATCCTTCTAACTACTCATCCTTTCCAAGAATCACTGAAGACAGAGATCAAGAAGATGTGGTGAATGAGGAGGATGACTTTGATCTAGAAGAAGTGAATCAGGAAGGGGATAAGGAAAACCAAAGCTCATATACTGGTAATCAGGTCCTCAGCTCAGAAGAAGATAATAGCAACAAAGTCCATGGGGATGAGCTGTTACAGGAGTTATCAGTGGTATGGGAAGAAGGGGAAACATCCAAGAAAGGAGAGATCACTATATATAAGACCCACTATACATACATGGGTAACAAACTAGATGATATATCCAAGGAGAAAGGGGTCCTGGTGGTACATAGTCCTCAAGAACAGACTATACCAGAAGAGGTAGAGATACAGGATACTAAAGAATCTGACGAGACGCCTGTAATTGAAATACAAACTATGCACTTAGACATGCCTAATCAGAAGGATTCCCCAATTGAGGGTGCAGTATTGGCAGCTGAGCTGACCCAAGGTGAAGAAGATGTGCAATCTCTGGCCCAGGTTGAAGATGTGCTACCTCTGGCCTGTATGCCTCCTGTGACCAGACAGAGTCTCAGAATCAAATTACAAAATCCTGAAAGCTCAATCCTAGCGAAAGCAGTGAACAGAAAGCTGAAGTCCATGGAACAAAGCTACTCTCAAGGTAAAAAAGACCTTTCAGATGCTTTTCCCTTCAAAGAATTCACTGATGCCCAGGTGTTAGAATTATTCAATTGTTTTGGTATAAAAACTGCTAAGAATATTGAAGATGGTTTAAAAATAATTAGAACACTGCGAACACTATCTAAAATCCAATTCTCTCAAGCCCTACAAGAATTACAGAATAAGATAAGCAAATCGAAAAATAAAAACACGCAGATAGACTTGATAAATGAGATTTTAACACAATGGGATAGGGACAGGTGTATGACAATTGTTGATAAATGAGAATATTAAGTTGGAATGTAAGAGGGTTGAACAAACCCAACAAAAGAAGATATATAAAGGAGGTTATTCTTGAAAATAAAATTGAATTAGTTGGTTTACAAGAAACAAAGAAAAATAAAATGAATAGAAGGTTTGCATCTTCATTTCTAACCAAAGAGTTTAACTGGACACACTTAGATGCTATTGGTTCTGCAGGGGGGATAATTCTGGGTTATAAAAACAACTGCTTTCAAGCTATATTCACATATGTTGGTATATATTCCATTTCTGCTGTACTGAAAGATGAAAGAACAAATAAAGAATATGGTGTGACTGTGGTGTATGGACCTACCTTGCAATCAAAGAAAAAAGCTTTTATTAAAGAACTAGAAATGTTAAATAACTGGTGGAAAGGTCCATGGTTGATCATGGGTGATTTCAACATGATTAGGTTCAGATATGAAAAAAACAACTCAAAATTCAACTTCTCAGGGGCACAAATATTCAACACTTTCATAAATAATGCAAACTTGAAAGAATATGATCTGACTACACATAAGTACACATGGTCAAGCTTGAGGGCTAAACCTTGCCTGACAAAACTGGATAGATGCTTATGCAATGCAAAATGGGATGAAAATTTCAGCTCACTAGAATTGAAAGGATTAACTAGAGTAAAATCAGACCATATTCCTTTAATGCTTCTTGATAAAAATCCAAGTAATTCTAATTAATATTTTAGATATGAGAAGGAGTGGGCAGATACTGCTGACTTCCCTATATTAATGGAAAAATGGTGGAATTCTATTGAAGTGAGTCAAGATATAGCCACTTCATTTTGCACCAAAATGAAAATACTGAGGAAGAGAATTAGAGGATGGAAAAAGAATTATTATGGAGAAAAAAATAGACAGAAAAGAAAAATGATCCAAGCAATTGATGCTTTGCAAAAAACTCAAGAAAACAGGGATCTAGAGATAGATGAACAAGTTGATTATAGTGCATATAATCAAGAATTGGAAAAAATATTAGATGAGGAAGAGCAATATTGGCAGATAAGGTCAAAAATGGAGTGGTTACTGAAAGGAAATAAAAATACAAAATATTTCCACCAAATGGCCACAAATAGATCAAGTAAGAAACAAATTAAGGGCCTTAAGAAAAATGGCCATATGATTCAAGATAAAGAATTGATAGAAAAACATATAATCGACTTCTATAAACAACTATTTGGAACAAAAGGATTGACACTTGTAGGTATGGGTCAAGGATTTTGGCAGGAAACTGATATGCTGAACTTAGAGATGCAGCAAGCTCTAATAGTCCCTTTTACTGAAGATGAAATCTTTCAAGCTATTAAAGCATCTAAAAGTGATGCTGCACCTGGTCCAGATGGTATGCCTTTTTCATTTTATCAAAAATTTTGGTCTGTGCTTAAAAGAGATATATGCCAACTGTTTGATAGCTTTTATAAACAGGAACTTGATATCAGGAAACTAAATAAAGCAATGATCTGTTTGGTTCCTAAAATTATAAATGCAGAAGAAATCAAACAATATAGACCCATATCCTTGATTAATTGCATATACAAACTTATCACCAAGGTATTAACCACAAGACTAGAACCTGTAGTGAACTCTCTATTAGATCAATCTCAAGCAGCTTTTTAAAAAAACAGATTTATACTTGATAACGTGGTGTGTATCTCAGAGATTATACACTCTACTAAAAAAACTAATCAAAAGGGAGTGGCTTTGAAAATTGATATGGAAAAGGCCTATGATAGGGTAGATTGGGAATTTCTTTTCAACATGATGTTAGATAGAGGATTCCCAGTAATCTGAGTTAATTGGATCAGAATGCTGTTACAAAATGGAGAAATATGTATAAATATTAATGGGGATAGAACTAATTACTTTGAAGCCAAGAGAGGACTCAAACAAGGGGATCCCTTGTCCCCCCTTTTGTTCAATCTTGTAGCTGATACTCTCAACTGCATAATTAAGACTGCTAAAAGGAACAATCTCATTAAAGGGTTAGGACCAGTGCTTAGGGAACTAGGTCAAATAATCAATATTCATTATGCTGATGACACCATTATTCTTTGTCAAGCTAACTCAGAAATGATACAAATTTTGAAATGGGTGTTTATAGCCTTTGAGGCATTAACATGAATGAAAATCAACTTTGATAAATGCCAAATGTACCCCATTAATACAAATGAATCAGAGACTGAACTATTATCCAACATTTTTGGTAGTCAGACTGCTAAATGGCCTATGTTATATCTTAGTATACCAATTCACTGGAGAAAAATCAGATTAAGGGAATGGGAAGATATCATTGACAGATTTGAAAGTAAGCTTCAGAGTTGGAAAGGGGTGTTGTTATCCATGGGGGGGGGGGAAGTTATACTTTTAAATAGTGTCTTGTCAACTTTACCCCTCTACAAAATGAGTTTCCATAGTATGCCGGTGAAAATTAGAAAAATTTTAGAAAAAATCAGGAAGAGATTTTTGTGGCACTCGGGAGGAAAGAAAAAATACCATTTATGTCATTGGGAAGACATATGCAGGCCAAAAAGCAAAGGGGGATGGGGGGTGATCAACCTAAGAGATATGAATATTTCCCTCTTATGCAAATGGTTGTGGAGACTGTTTGATCCTCAGTGTAAGGTCTGGTGGAAAGAGATTCTAACAATTAAATATATCAATTCTCGTAATAAACACAATTACTCAGATTTTTGGAGAAGTATACAAAGATACTCACAAATAATCAAAACAAATAGATGTGTTGAAATAGGTAATGGTGAAGATACCAAGCTCTGGGAAGATAATTGGTTAGGGGGAGTTCCACTAATGATTCAATTTCCTGAAATTTATGAAGTATGCAATCAAAAAGAAATTACAGTCAAAGAGGCCATAGAGGGAGGGGTACAACTGTCTTTTAGAAGAAATTTATCTCCAGTTCAATTGGCCCAGTTGATGGAAATGCACAATTTGATTATAAAGAATAGAGTACTGACAAGCGCCCTTGACAAAGTCCACTGGCAAAACAAGAAAAACAAAAATTCAATTAATAAAGAAATATATCATTGGATATCTGATAGAGGGATGACTGATACTAACTACCTGATTATATGGCATATGCAGGTCCCATTGAAGATCAAACTTTTCTTGTGGTTATTGGCCAAAAACAAAATTTTAGTTAAATCCAATTTGAGAAGGAAAGGGTGGAAGGGTGATACTCAGTGCCAGTTATGCGATCAATTGGAAACGGTTAACCACCTGTTCTTCCAATGTGATCTAAGTAGAAGTGTATGGCAAAAGATAAAATGGCCTGAGGCAATCATACCGAGACACCTGAGTGATGTGTACACTGAAATAACTGAAACCATGTACTTGAGAAAGACATTATGTGTTTGATTTATTCTGGTACCTGTTGGGTTATCTGGTTGGCCAGAAATAAAAACATATTTAATGATTCAAAAATCCCCTCGTTAAATAATGTGATGAATATGATAAAAAACTTAACTATATACTGGTCAGGATGTGGAGGGGATGCAATGCAAGAGAAGATGAAGAAATGGTGGTTGGCCAAAAGCTGGAACGTGCAAGAGGATAGGTCTATGCTGAGAGGAGTTGCTGCCAGTGCTAATGAATAGAGCCATGTACAGAGTCCAAGCAGCTTATTTTGAATGGTTTTGTAATAAGTTGAAGATCTTGATAAGTAGGATAAGATCAGAAAATCAGAACTTGTTCCTGAATCTAAAGAGGTGTTTAGACATTAGATAAGGTTAGTGCGTCGGTACCTAATATAAGGGTACCGACGCAATCAGAAGAGAGCTAGATAGAAGGGTCAGGGTTCAGGATTTTTGATTTAGCTATTGAACAGTTGGTTAGCGTGTAATTTCTTCGTTTCCGTTTAATGAAATGAAGAGGTAGGGAGTTCCCTACTAGTTTCAAAAAAAAAAAAAACTGAGGAAGCGATACAAACAGAACATTACAGATATCATTCAAAGATAAGTGACTTCAGAAAAAATGTCTTACAAAAGACCAATCAAACTAAAAAATACGAGTTAAATCTAGTATAAATGATATCAAACAGATATGACATGATAAGAGAAATTGAATTCATCACTTAGCACTAGTGAACTTATAAGAGGCATAGGAGGCGGTGCAGTTGGTCCAGCTGTGGTGTACCAGCTCTCCTTTTGCTCCTTCACCGGCAGCACCGAGCGCTACATGGAGAGGGAATAGATGCTCTGGCCATGGGTGTGCAATCCTTGCATTTGGAGCCTTCTTCTCATAGTTATTCAAATCATCGTACCTTTTAACAAAGCATAATTTTTTTAGTTACTAGCATGGAAATAATCATGCCTAATTCAATCTTTTTTTTCCCTCTGTGAGCTAAACAAACTATCTGGTATATATTGTCATGTAGAATAGTATTTCTCATCGACTGATTTATGTAAATTTGGCAACCTTCCAATGGTATATTATGAAAAACAAAATATGAAGTAAATAAGATGTACCTTCCATTAATAACCGACTCCTTCAGCCATGTGTCAAAATCTGAAGCCCATTTGGCAATGGGGCCACCATCCGGCCCGATAAGTCGCAGATTGTGAGTGGCACTACCCGACCCGATAATGAGCACACCGTCGTCTCTAAGTGGGGCCAAAGCCTTGCCCAAGTTGTAATGGTACTCTGCACCTCTGCTGGACTGTACTGATAACTGGCAAACTGGTATATTTGCCTCAGGGTACATTAGTATGAGTGGGACCCATGCGCCGTGATCAAGGCCTCGGGTTTTATCTTCCTTAACGGGTCCGAACCCGGATTTGCTAAGAAGCTCTTTCACCCTCTTACCAAGATCAGGTGCGCCAGGTGCAGGATACTTAGGCTTCCGGTAAATTGCAGTATGTATTTAACTATAATTCAAGGAAGCAATCTGATTGTCCAAAACACACACAAGGCTGCACTGTGATAGAAATAAGTGATCTTCAGTCAAATTATGAGAAATGAAATACAAGTGTTGACCGAGGAAAATAGCAGACTTTGTTGAAAAACCAGCAAATAATCTTTGATTCTTTTCTATCCAATGCCAGAAAGTTATGACACATTGGAAAATTAATTTTGAGCTTTAATTAGAGGCTAAATCATTTATAAGTTGACAAGAAAACATATTTAGTGTTTTTTTTCCTTATAACCTGATACATCTCGCGTGGAAACCCATAGAAGTCGTAAATGGTGTCATTTGCTCCCTGCACCAGGTTCACGGTCGGTGTATCAGTATCCCAGTGCGCCGAGACCATGAGTATTGCCTTTGGTGTTTCCTCCATTATGCTGGATTTCCATGATTGAAGAAAGGATCGCGCTGGGATGCTCTCATCTATGACGAGCATTGGTGAACCGTGAGAAATGAAGAACGTGTCCATGGTAGAACTGGTTCACAAGGGAAAAGGGAAATTTTTGCGAAAGAGAACGTAACGAGGTATGTTTAGATTTTATTTTGTTGTTGGTTTTTTGGAAAGATTTGACGAGGGATTTAAGTTTTTATAGATTTATCAGGGAAGGGAAGATTTGAAGTTTTAGAATTCTAAAAAGTTTAGGTGAGAAGTTGAAAGTCGAATCAAAATCTTCTCCAGTGCTTATTGAAACTGGAGAGTACAATGTACTACTAATATTCACAATCTTCCGGAAAGATCAGGACGGATTCAGGATTTTCGTCAGAAGAGGACAAGATTTATAAAAAATTTTCAGGGGAGGGCAAAATAACACAGATTTTCAAATATACAAGATTATTTCGCAAAAAAAATTGACAAATCACACAAATACATTAAATTATTTTGTATTTTTTTTTTCAGTGCCCACCCTGAGGCTTACCCGGAAAAGATGAGACATTAATCTTTTAACTTATGTAACAAAGAATTGCATGATCATCGATTGAACCAATGCAATTATGCAAATTTGAAGGGATTTTGTATTTTTGGTGTGTATGTGTTTTGCGGGTGGGATAAGGAGGGAATGGAGATTGCAGTTTTGATAAAAACTGGAGGTGGTATCTGATATTAGATGCTGTGAGGAAAATTTTCACAAAGGGTCATAGAAGAAACATTTTCATCAGATATGATCAAAGATATCTTAAAAATTTCCTAGAGGACTAAGAGTGCAAGTATTACTTGCTCCTCTAAATTTTTTCATTTTTTTTTCATCTCTCATATATTTCTCTTAAGGTTGCAATACAAATTTTACATCTTAGAAGCGCAACAAATAATACTTACTTCACTAAAAAAACTTAGGAGCACAAGTATTAATTGCGTATTTGATTTTCTGTGAAATTTTTAAGGAACAGTTGATCCTATCTGTTAAAATAATTGCTTCTCTGGTCTTTTATGCAAAAATTCCATGCTGTGATCGTAATGTATGACGATTTTGAGGGGCCTTTATCTTTTCCTTAATTATCTATTAGTTTAATCCTTCGTATTTCTTGGGTAAGGTTAGGAACAGTTATCATTTTCTTTCCATTTGGTACCTTAGATTCTTCTAGAAGCTTAACCAACATCATCCAGCAGTTAAATTTTTTTTCCCCTTGAAACAACGAAGATGTTCCTTTGAAATAGAAACTTTGGTACAGAAACGCAAACACCTCTCAATTTTCAAAACAAAACCGGTGGGAATTTAGGATATTGATGCACAAATTACTTACCAAAATTTAAAATAGGGAAATATTAGATTCAAGATAAATTAGTAAACTTAATTATCGATTAAAACTAACAGATTTCTAATCAAAGACTCAAAATAATTAAATTTATCTTATTGCCTTTTTCTTCAATCAGCAAATCATGCAGCAGTCGCCGTTCAAATCAGTACTCTCTGCTGTTCACCGTGCAATTAATGGAGCCATTCTTTTAATCTAAAAGCAGGTAATGAGTCGTTGTTTATTCAATATCTGTCTTTCTCCAATCCATCAATGTTGCACAATAATTCGAACCCATATACCATTTGGAAAGCTATCGGACTAGAGATGCAATTATAATTGTGATTAGAACAATCAATAGTCCCTCAAACATGTTCAATGAAAGGTGGGCATTAATCAATACTATATATAAAACTTGATAAGTGTCGGCGTGTTCAATTTTTCTGACACTCCGACACTTCGTTTTGCTATTCAACTTGCATTGTTTGTGTGTCCAAGTTATCGGACACGCGATACGTCATTAATGAGACACGTCATTAATTTAACGTTATTAATTTTAGTATAAATCATTAATAACATTAAATTCACGCCATTAATGTTCACACCTTCCTCATTTCCTCATATAAATCATTATGCTTTAAAAAAAAACTTAAGAAAAATATATGATATTTATTATTATATCTTTAATTTCAGTGAAACAATGTTATTTAACAAAAAGATTGAAGTTAGCATAATTATACAATTTATTTTTCTAATACAAAATGTTTTTTCTTAAAAAAATCAAGAAGCAGCGATACGTCGTGATGCAATTTCTAGTTATTATATATTTCATTGGGATTTTAAATAATTTCAAAATTCACGATAGGACACTTGTCTATTCTTTAGAACACAACTGATAAAATAATAAACATATCTATACGTGCAGAGTTAATCGGGTCGCTTTCTTTAATGTTATCCTTTGCGTTCGCAGTATTAATTAAAGCAATTATTGTGTATTATAAACTATCTAATACGAAACATTAATAATCTAATACAAATAGTAAGAGGCTGATGGCTCATCTCGAGCTCATTTATTTCTAAAAAAATAATCTAATACAAATAAAACCATGATGCAATTAACTCGAATAACAAAACTAATAGCATAGATATAACAAAACAATTAAATTTAAAGTAAAAAGCATATTAAATGATTAAAAAGTTTAAATGGATGAATTGATGAGTATAAAGATCGATCGACAAATATTTGCGGCCATCCTTTGGAATATTTGGAGGGAGAGAAAAAAAAAGAAAGATTTTGCATAATCGAATAGTTTGTATTGTTTGTTTTGTACACTTCCTACTTAATCTCCCCCTTAATTAAGAACCTGTACATTTCACTTCTATTTTATTTAGTCAAAAGATGAAAGTAGGCTGTTGATCTGCTTACCTCCAAAAAAGGAAAAGAAAAAGAAGAAAAGAAAAGAAAAGAAAAGAAAAAAAAGAGAATAAAAGAAAATAAAATTAAACAAGATATATAATAATTGTTGATTTTTAGCCTTTTTATGGTTCGCCCTCATCTGACCTGATTCTATCATTGATATACTACATATAGAAAGAATGCCTATATTTGGTTCCACATATAATTTGTATTATTGTGACTTTCTTTAAGAAATTGGTAAGCATGTAATTAGAAAATATAAAGGGGGAAACATATAGAAATCTTTTTATTAAGAAACAGAAGAACAAAGGATTCACAAACAGGGTTCATTAAGTGAAACAACTTTTTTTTTTTGAATGTAGACATATGTTTACTGAAGTGAAACAACTTTTGAAATACAGATTCCAAATACATCTTCAAACTTTTAAATCCATAAGCAGGGTAGCATCCTTCTTAATTAATTTTCAACTTACCTAAGAACAGGTTTCATGAAAGATTCACTGAAAGAGGTTGTGTTTCCACTGCTTTCACTGGTTGAATAGGATATGTTGAACTTCAGATCATGTCCCATGGGCTTTCTTGCAAAGATATCTATTGATTCGACTCTTCCCGTCAATGCCTTCTGCTCGATCGTAATAGCCTCTTGAATCTCTTTCAAGACTTCTGAAATTGACGGCCTCTCCATGCGACTTAGATTTACGCACATTAACGCTAATTCAGTAATTTTCCATATTGATTGTACATCATAGGTTGGTTCCAGGGACTTGTCGATTATGGCGCGTATGTCCCCGCTTGCGACAAGCTCCCTTGCCTAACCAAAATTAAGTGATTGTCAATTAGTTTAGGTTTTGGTCATGACTGGTACTCTCCACTCTCCAGCATGTACCGAGGATCTACATTATATTTTGGAGATGATTTGAAATTCTATTTGCACTGCAATATTCTACAAAGAAGTAGATTATAGTGGAAAACATTTTTCGTACCGGACCTAAGGCCTTCTGTCAAAAAAATTCATATTTTTTTTTTCAAATCTCCTATTATTTTCAAAGTTCTTCAGTGTTGGAATCAAATGGAGGAAATTCATTATGACATGCAGAGCTACTGGAAGTTGTGGGGTTTTTGGTTCAATAAATGAGACATTTGATTTTATGAGAAAAATACAGATTGATAATTTAATTGGCAATGAAACGTATTATTAGAATAGTAAAAAAAATACTAACCCATGAAACAATATAGTTGAAATCGTTGCCAAAATGCTCGCTGGATATGGGATTATAACCAGAAATCATTTCAAGTAGAATAACCCCAAAACTGTATATATCACTCTTCTCCGTGAACTTCTGTGTTGCATAGTACCTATCCATTTTCAAAACTGTATATATCACTCTTCTCCGTGAAATCATTTCGATCTTATTAATGAACCAAAAGATTCCTAATTGAATATATATATATATATATATATGCAAGAATTGAAGTACATATTAAGCTTACTCGGGGTCTAAATACCCAAGGGTTCCTTTAACCATGCTTGAAACATGCGAACTGTCAGACATGAGCTTAGAGAGGCCAAAATCAGACACTTTTGCTCTCATGTTCTTGTCTAGTAATATGTTGCTGCTCTTCAAATCTCTATGTATTATGGCTGGCGAGCAACCAGTGTGAAGGTACTCTATACCTAAATTAAAAGAAAAATAAAAGAATACACAATGCATAATTATATTTGCGTATCTATATATAATTATATGGGTTTTGATTTTGAACTAATTGTCATATTAATAACATTCCAAAACTACCTTTAGCAGCATCCTCAGCTATCTCCATTCGTTTAATCCATCTAACAATCTTCTTTTTAGGAGGCCCTGTTAATTTTTTTTCGATGACATCAGCGTTCTTTTTATCATCATTGTCATCATCATCATTATCATTATCATTATTATTGCTGTGGTTGTTGTTGTTGTAATGTTGTTGTTGTTGTTATTGTTATCGTCATCGTCATCATCACCAAGATTAAAATTTAAAAACCTGAAAGTATACATAGTCTTTTATGCTATGAATATGCAACTTACCACACAGGTGCTCGGTTAAGGTGCCCTCATCCATGAATTCATAAACAAGTATATTGTTGTCATCTTGATGGCAATATCCTAAAAATTTTACCAGGTTCCTGTGGTGAATCCTAGATAGCAATGCCACCTTAAGAGAGAGAGTGAGAGAGAGAATTAGAGAGATCTGATGTCAAACCAGACAATAAACAATCAATTCATATAAAAAAGAGAGATGGAACCGACATTTCACGTTATAGTTTCTTACTGTTTTTTTAGATGGATATTTGTTAGCCAATATTTTTTTGTTCTCTTCTGGTCAGATAAGGTTAATGCATTGTAATTCTAGGTAGGGGTGTCAATGCCAACCAACTTAGGGGTTAGATACAAGAGACCTTTGATTTTGTCTTCTGGTTTGTACCTTTTTTGTTTTTAATCAAAAGTGGAGAAGCAGGGAGCTCCCCTGCTTGTTTCAAAAAAAAATATTGGATATGGACACACCAACATATAGAGCAACATGTTCTACAAAAGAAAAATGATGGAATCGTCGACACCAGGCTTTTTGTATAATCTCAACCTGTTTTTTTATTTGTATTTTTGTTAATTTTTATCAAGAAGATTACCAAGTTTTACTTTATCTTGTCTTCTTAATTCATTATTTTTCTTTCTTTCTTTCTTTCATTCTTTTTTTTTTTCTCTCTTTCATGCTGCCAAATTTTGGTTCAATAATAATTATGTTTTCCTCTATATGTGGCATATAGTCATCAAAACTAGTGTCCCGTGTTACATGTACAAAACCAATTGGTAAAATTGCAACATATATATACCTCATTTATAAACTCAGTAATGCCTTGGTTTGATTCAGTATTATGAACCTTGACTGCAACGTCGATGCCATCACTTAGTTTCCCGTAATACACCGTACCGAAACCACCCTTTCCTATTAGCTTATTAAAGTGTCCAGTTGCAACCTCGATTTCTGATAATTCAAATCTTTGTGCCGATTTTGCATCTATTTGACTCAGTAAATTTGATTGCTCTGTTGACAAATGCCCAAATGAAACTGAAAAGCAAATTAAATAGAATGAGCAGCTTAGCTACAAAGCTCTCTATAGATATATAATTCATGAGAATACATATAACCACGATGCAAACTCCGAATACTAATTATTAATTCACTATAAATCAGACTAAAATAACCAAAAATAATGATAAAAAGACAATAATTGTTTCTGGTAGTAGTAGTAGTAGTAGTAGTATAGCTTTAATAAGTTATTTAGAGACTCCGTGAAACTCAGTTTTATAAATCCCAGAATACACACTATATACCTCCAAGAATCATATGATGGGTAGCAGAAGTTACCTTGTTTGTTGTCCTTCTTGCATATACAGAAATAGCTCAGTACTGCAATAAATACAAGAAGGAAAGCAGCTGCTATTGCAGAGAAGATAATTATTAAAATGTTCTTTGCTTCTTTCGTCGGGTGAAGATTTGGGTTTCCTGAATAGCTATTTATTATGTACGAAAGAGTAGAGTTATCATCAGAGAAATAAATACCATAAGTCATAGTCATAAATCTTTGTAAATACCACAAGTCATACTTAATAAATAAAAAAACACAACTTACTTGAAAATAATATTTTTTCTTAGAAGTTCCTTTGGTATTACTCCAGATAAATGGTTGTTCTGCACATACCTGCAAGTACTCATAAGGATGTATATAAACAAATTTTTTTCTTTTTTGGACAACCAAAATCAATTACTAAACAAAAATATCAAGCACATTACATTTGAGATTACTTTTGGGTACCTCAAAGAGGCTATAAATGAAGAAACATATAGTATATAACCTTGTACTATTTACAAGTTTTTTCTAAAAGTCCTTTCTTATATTTATATATATTAGTGGCTAGATTCCGACAACCAATTCTTTTAAGGTGTCAAATTCCCTTCCCCACAATATAGAATGTAGTGGAAGTTACATTAGTTCAAGTTGCTATAAAGAGAACTTACAATTCCTTTAGTTTTGGGAGGTTGGCCAGGGACGAAGGCAATGGACCAGTAAGCTTATTATTTTCGAGATGACTGCAACAGAGAACACATCATACCTTACTTGAATTTAAATAAAAAAAAGTAATACCAATAGATGCAATGTGGAAGTTTTAAAAGATGGAACACTTACATAATTTCAATATTGCTAAGTCCACTAAAATCTGGCACTGCTCCTTCAAGAATGTTCCCATCCAGATGTCTGCATTACAAGTAGCCTGTAAGCTAAAAAGAAATAAGCAATAAACAGAGCATATTGTGCCAGTAAAGACAAAAAATATTGATTCCTTTAATTTATATATAATATATATACTATATAATATAGTATATAGAGATCTGAAAATATACAATTAGAAAATCTTGTAATGATATTTGTTTGATAATTTGAATAAGCTATTGTAGAAGGAACACTTACCATACACAGAGAAGCAGAGGAAGTCTATAAGAAGAATTAGTGGTTTATAGAAAAGCAGATATAATGTGCAAGAAAGCATAAACATTCTTCGAAAAAGAAAAAAAAAAGAAAAAAGGGGGTGTTAGCAGAAATAAGGTACAAGAAAAAGCTTGAATCTTACAGTTCAACAATGCCTGACATATTTGTAAGCTCCAGAGGAATACTTCCAGTCAAATTCTTTCCTGACAGTTTCCTGTCATACATATCAATTTAAATTGTTAAAAAGACTGTTGACTTGGGAATTATTCCAGATTTTGAATTAATCAACCATGCCAACACTATCTGATCGTTTGAAGTTAACAGGAATCATCCCACCAATAAGGAAAAGTACATACCATACAGTTATATGGTGTGTAAAATGCAAATAGGAGATTATAGAATGTATGTATTCCACACAAAGTGGGGGAATATGCAAACAAAAGGAGAGAAGGGTTATAAGTTATTCGTTCCCCATGAATTTAAGCTAATAAGAACCCTTGGTGACAACTGAAAGCAGCAAAGCTTTTTCAAGGGCATACATACAAATTTTTAACAAGCTTTTGATATTAAAGGAACAGGAAACAACATTAGACTTTTTAAAATATATTCATACACTGAGATTATTCGAGGTTGGCTATCTGAGTTGCATTGAACCCACGTCCATGGAATAGGCAAACATGGGTCACCGCCTTCTTCTGTCCACTTAACATGTGGATAATTTGATACAAGTTCATTCATTGCAGTTCCTGAAACTCGAACAGAGAATTATATCAGGACAAGTTAGGAAACAAAGTACATTTGTGTAATTGTGTGTGCTCCTTGGTTTCATTTCCAAGAAAGATCACTCGAAAACATGAATTGCCATACAATATATATAATGGAATATAATTAGTTGTAAGTAGTACTTGAATTGTCATCTAGTATTAGTTCCTGTTGTTTCTCATTTGCTCTTCAATTGAGAGAAGTCTTTTTTTAGCCCATAAACTATTATCCTTAATTAGTCAATGAGCTCTCTAAATTAATTTTGTTTGTTCAAACAACATCTTAAAATCTTTAATTTGGTTCAGACAGCCCTCAACTCTTCAATCCAGCCTCCTGTACCAGTAGTATGTTCTTTGTTGTTGGAAACATATAGCAATTAATTCCTTAATTATTCCTCTGAACAACATAGCGATCTTGTTTCTCCACACCATTCAAGATTAATTCATTCATTCATTTGTTTGTTTGTGGGTTAGTTGCTATCAATTCTCTCAATTGTTGCGTCTCTCCCAGCCCCTAAACTAATTTTTCGTTTTTTTAATTCATTTTCTCTGAGTATTGTCAGTCTTATGATAGGGATGATGAAATAGTGTTCTACAAGTAACAAATCTACATTGAAAACTAGCGGCTATCATGTAATAAGTTTTAACATTGTCAAATTATATTTCTTGGGAACTAGTAGGCTTTGCCTATTAAATATAAGGTATGAAACCCTTAAAAAATATCCTATGTATTATTGCAATACATAGGGTTTCTGTTTTCTCTGTCTTTCTTGTGAGCTAGCTGGATTAACGAGTTTAAAGGTTGGTTGAACAAAAGTAGAAGTTCGACTACTCTTTGAACAATAAAAAAGCTTGAGAACTTATTCGAAACAAATGCAATGCAGAAATCAAAAACAGATTTTCTTTCTAATATTAATTTTGTCTAAATAGTTAATTAGGTGTGTGAAAAGCGATAACAATTTAAATTTAATTAACTGTTGTTACGATTATGAGAACTTACCATCGAGAGATCCAAAATTGATCAACACATACTTGAAAATCTCAAAGGCATTCAGAATTGGTCCATGTAACGAATCATTGTTTTTTCTGTACACCACTGTGAAAACGTAATCTAACGAGAAGTTACTAGATCCCCCCTCAAAGGTTCGGTACATTCCACCAGCTAATTCTGCGACATTAATGGAGACATTCTGTAATACAGACACCGACGGTTTTTCAAGTTTGAATGTCCTGGTCTCATTTGTGTCCAAATCTTCAATTTCTGCAAAGTATGCATATATCCATCCATTTCCTGGGAAGTTCTTCAAGTTCACGGTGGCAGATAATATCCCCTTATTGCCTACGACGGAAGTCTGCATGACCTTCACTGGGGGTCTTTCGTACCGATCGACAAATATTGATTTGTTGGTGGCAACTTTTTCAGTGCCGGCTGCAAGATTATATAACCAGTATTGTCTATGTAGATCATCCGACTCCCATATCCTATCAAACGGGTCATCTGGATACCTGAAAAAAAAGACAAAAAAACAATGGCAATATATAAGAAGTAAATTGGAGCATTTGGAAACTATAAGAGATGAAAGTAACCAATGCTAATACTATACAAAAAAACACATATATACAAGTAATTCAAAATTGTTCGTTGTTGGAGCAACAATTATTGTTACCTTATCGAAGCATTGCTATGTGCACCCATGTTTACTCTTCCAGCCATGTACATGAAGTATCGAGTCTCAAATGAGGTTAAATACATAGATTCATTGAATTGCCTTAACTCGATAGTAGATATAAACCGTGAACCTGAGGAAGCATTGAACAGGCAAACACTTAGAGAAGGAGATGGTGCCAAAACTACCATCTCTGTCACCACTGGTGTGCCAGGATCATCAATAACAACTGAGTCCCAGTATGTAGCCCCTACAGAAATATCAAATTTTGGGTACACACTGTCATTGTCAAAGTTTCCATGAAGGAAGGTTGCTCTGACAAGGTATCGCTTGTGGGCTGTTACATCAATATTATAGCAATATTTGGCGTTATCATTCGGGAAGTAGCGAACAGTCTTGTACTGTGGTTTGTTGTCATTTGCAAATGAAGTATTAGCACGTTGTCCAAACAAGTAGTTGTTGTCCGGTGTCCATTGAAGATCGATATCATCAGTGTGCGAACTAGTCCCGCCACAATCCAGATTGAAAAAACCTAGTGTAGCACATTGTTACGTTAAAACTTAATACCGGTTATTCAACATGAAATTGTTTCATAAAATGTAACTACTAAATACATATTTCAGAGTTACTAATTTATTTCCTTGTGTAGTTATACTTTCAAATGTTTTGTTACCATGGCCTCCCATGACTTCAAGCTCATTTTAAATACTAAGTTTTAAATCAAATTAATTATAAAATTGAGGAAGTTATGCATTATTGTTACGTTCATATGTATAGTAGAATATTATAACAATGATATATGTTGTAATGAAGAATACTAATTAGTATGATAACCTGTGAGCAGTCTGGTAATCAATAGCCATGTCATAAGGATACATAAGCATACATATATATTACTGAATTAATTCATGGCGACTGATTTGAGTTTCGAAAACTATCAGCGGTACGAACACTTCGTTCAATAGAGCTGATTCTTAATGGCAGTTGTGAAGATAATATTTCTCTGTTTCTTTCTTTTCAGGGATACGTACTATCACAACAAGATTATATTGACGATCTTTTCACTTTAAATTTAAAATTATGTAACTTCATTTTTTCTGTAACGAAAAAAATAATTATGTCATGTACAAAATTTCTAACAATCAAAATCGGTCCTTTTGTGTTTTTTTTGGACTAAATAAATAGTTTACATAGAAAATTATCCTTATCTAGCTAGTAGTAGAACAAGAAACAATAAATGGTCAAACTATTTGGGTTATCAGTCACTTCATTATCAGGTAATTTAATTAATTTTCAATCTTCTCAAAATTTAAGCACTCTCTCAAAATTCATAAATTCGTAATTAGACATGAATGCAAACAATAAATCTAAAAGTTCTGTCGTGCCATAATTTATAGGTTAATGCGCTGACAAAAAAATTGGTATTATACATAAGCTTCTGGTTATCTGGCTAGAAATTTTAATAATGAGAGATAATAAGGGAATCAGCAAACAATTTAAGTGAATATAGTGAATTCTCGCTTATTTTTTTCTCGAGAATAAATCTTATTACAATCAATGAAAAATAAAGCTTCTCCGGCTTAATGAGAAGGGAAGGAATAATTAAGAAAAAACCTTGTGCTTTTGAAAATGAATTTTAAAAAAGAGTAATGAGAAGTTGTATAACTATATACAAACACACACATATATATCAAGGTACATGCTTCAAGAGAGCTTAATTAAAAAATGAATTGTATGAGAACCTGAATTTTGTGCTCTTATCAGAGGTAGGAGAAAACCTTGAAGAATAAAAAGGAGAAGAAATGCACTTGCCATTACTCTCTCTTTTTCTCTCCACTTCATTTTTTTTCATGTGAAGGGGCATGCATTAAAAAATTGCAATACTAATACAACACTATTTATATCGGCCACTCTTAAATTTAATTATTTAGGACCATTAATTAGTCGCACTCACAGCATCAGACGGTTGATATGTAATAGAAAAATTTCACGTGCACCCTTCGGAAGTACGAAAATGTCAAGCTAGCTTCTCTAAAATATCAATATCTCTTCGAAAATTGGGAATTAAAATTTATAAAAACTCTTTCAATTTCACATATGTCATCACTGTTTCACTTTTTCCGTTATTTTATTGAAGGAACTTTATATTTGATTCAATGAATTGTTCGATAGTTTGCTTATGAGAAAAATGTAGGTTATCCATTTTTTGAGGACTTGTACAAAATTTCAATACTTTAATCGGACATACAAGAAACATTTGCGCAATAAATTAGATTCATGCATGTTCACTTCTCTTGCCTGGAGCGACAAGACACCAAACGACACATGTTTATATATAGTAAAATATATTTAAATTTTTTTTTGAATTAAGAAGTTAATATGAACAGTATTTTTAATTATTTGGATCGATCATTCGCACTTTAAAATTCAAAATATGCGATCACAAACACGATAAAACTTATATCAAGCGACAAGACACTCTTTATAAATGAATTTTCTGTTAGGCTAAGTATGGGTCTTATCGTATTTGTGATTGCATATTGAATTTATGCTATCACAAACACGATAAAACTTATATCAAGCGACAAGACACTCTTTATAAATGAATTTTCAATTAGGCTAAGTATAGGTTTTATCGTATTTGTGATTGCATATTTCGAACTTTAAAGTGCAAACGATCGATTCGAAGTGAAAACACTATTCATACTAAATTTACTTAGAAAGCAAAAAAAATTTATTTTACTATATTATTGGATGAATGAAAATTTTATTGATCTAACGATTTACATAACTCTTCAATTTAATGAAATTTTCACTCATCTGTTAAATGGTAAAAATATTCTAAAAAGAGAAATTTTGGATTCTAAATGAATTTTAATATGAACAATATTTTCAATGTCCGAAACGATATCATTTTGAAGTTTGAAATATGTAGTTGTAAGTACGGTAGCTTTCAAGATCAACACAACTTCACTCTTGAATTTTCAAGTTCAAATAGTGAATTTAAACATTCAACAAAATTTTCATATTAAAATCACTATGAAGACTTGATTTTACGTTTTTACAATTTTTATTTTATCAAATATGTGAGAAAGTATTAATGTAATGATTCATGCACCTCCATTTTTAAAGAAATATAAGCTATTAAATCGACCATTTGAACTTAACAACTTCTCAACCCGCAAACCCCCTGAAAGAAGTGTTAAACCTAAGAGTTATATGCGGAAACTAAACAAGACTATCAAGAACACCACTAAACAAGTAATTGATCACAATTCAAAAAATAACAAGAATGTAACTAAAGTGAGAGAGAGTAAGAGAGAGCAAGAGTCAAGTAAACGTGATTCGGCCAATCCACTCAAGATTTACGTTCATGTAACTCTTTGATTTCACATCGGAGTCGAACTCACTATAACAAGTGTATCTTAAAAGTCTGAAATCAAGTTCCCTTACAACAAATGAGCAACTTGGTCTAATGAACGAGATCTAAACAAGAAGGATGATTCTAACACTATCTTTTCACAAGATCTCGACTCTTTGGAATCAATCACTCAAATCAAAACAAGCTCTCAAAAAGGTTCATGATGATTAAATTATTGTTAAGTTAATAAGGCTTTGATCTCTTTTAGTTAGAAAGAATAAGTCTGATGGTCAAGTCTTTGATAATTGGCGAAGAAGGAGATCAATGTCTTATATAGTTTTTTTTTTTTGAAAAGTAGGCTTCGCATACAATAATTTTTATTAATCAAAGAAAAAAGAATATATGAGAAGAGAAAAAGAAAAAGAGAGAAAATAATAAACGAGTTACAAGCGCACAAAGCTAAATTCTAGAATTAAAGGTGAAAAAGACAATGTCGCAATGCGCGTCATGATCACCTCAACTGGCCAATTCTCCGTAGACTTGTACTTCCTGAAACATCGTACTCGTTTATCCGTCGATCATGAACGTACTCCATGTCCTAGAAACGACTTCATAATCCGTCATATCATTTCACCGGTATGTAGACTCATCTCTTTTCCTCCACAAATTTGTAGCAAAAACCAGATATATCAACTCATATTGCAACCGATGCAAAACGGGCTGAAACCCTAGATCCCATGATCTAATCTTTCATCCACCAAAAGATGAAGATGACACCGGTGCAAAACCTATAGGTAAATTCTAGATCCTACGAAAGGACACCAATGCGAATGGCCCGTCAAGACAACCTTGATCTGTCAAGACGGAATCCATAAGAGAGATGAAGAAATGATTTATCCGTAGATAGATCAAGACCCCAACCACCGATTCGACAACAATGGGAGTATAAAAGCTTCAATGCTAGTAACTCTAGTAATCGCGTCTTGTTCGAAGCGAGCTCGATTCTAATTGAACGAAGTGAGCTCGATTCGCCTTGCACGAGCTACATTCTCCTTGCACGAGCGAAGCTCGTACAGTCAGATCTGAACTACCCACACACAGATCTGGACAACCCTCCTTGTACGAACGACATGCTCGTTTGGGCTGCCCATTTATCCAGTTGGAAAGATCTTTTCCCACGGTCAGATCTGAACCATATGTTTCCCCAACCGGCGAGGTTGGCTGGTGCCTGGACCACGGTGAGAACGATGTACTCACGCTAAGATCTGGATCCAGACGAGAAAATCACTGGCGACTATTTCCTTGTCTTCTTGAAAGACGAGCTCGTTTGGGTTGGTCAGCTTGCGAGATTTGACCCCACGGTCAAATCTGAACAACCTGCCTTCCGAACCAGGGAGGTTGGCCGGCGTGGCTCCACGATGAGAGCTTTGCGTCGCCACCACTGGCGGTTGTCCTTACACGAGCTTGATTTTCAGATCTGAATCCGAGGTCTCCTTTCACGTTTTCTGTCGAAGAAATGTGAAGAGAGGAGAGAGGCGAAGGAGGAAGGGAGATGAGAGGCGGGGGAGGTCGACGGCGCGACCTCCCCACCTAGGGTTTCAAGCGGCGGCTGTTTCCTCTCTTTTCTTTTTCTTTCTTTCGTGTCGAGACGGAGCGTCCCCCCCTCGATCAATGTCTTATATAGTTGTGCAGGAAAATCAAGGAGAAAACTGATTATACGACCATATTGATATATCAATAGGTAGTATCGATATATCGATACAATATATCGATGCACTTATGGATGCATCGATATGGACATGTCTGGTGACGATCCTCTCAGTTTTTCTTCCATACTTAGCCGTATTTCAGGTCAGCTAAGTTGGCATATATCGATGTAGGAGATCGATATATCGATAAGGTCAATCGATGTATCGATATGGCTTTAGACCTGTGACGGTCCTCTCAGTTTTTCTTGGACTTAACCGAATTTCAGGTTAAGATATATCAATACATATCGATATGACACTATTTCTACTTGTTTGGCTTGATTTCAAAGCTAAAATCCTTGGAAATAAAAACAAAATGAATAGAAAATCTAGCTTATGCTTTTAAAGGATCAAGTCCTACTGCTCTAAGGCTTCAAATGCTTCTCCATGCATCGCCTTGCATTTTCTTGCTTTGTCTTGCTTGGTTAGTATACCTACACACATAAACTTGACAAATGCTTGTTAAATTGCATTTGTTTTGCAAATTGTCAAACTAAAGATGTTGCTTAGTATAACAAGAAGCAGGAGCAGTAGATATCATGATTTTTCTCGCTTTTGTTTTGAATTAGTTTATTAGACATGATTTTAGGAATTTATTTTGTCAATAAAGTATCTAAAAATTCAAATATCTATCTTAATTTTTTAAGATAATGTGATAAATATTCTCAAGAAATTATCAGGTATTATTTTCTGTAGATACAAAATTCTTTAATACTATGAAATAGAAGAAAATTATTATTTCATGAAAGCATATATCTTAGCACAACTATTTATATTGTACTAAAACCTTGCTAACTTAAATATAAAATTCAATCTCCAAGTAGTTTTAAATATATAGATCATGTTCAACGGTTCGGATCGATCGTTAAAATTTTCAAATTGGAGATACGATATAGAGCATTAGCGGTTTGATACTCCATGGAGCATCCTAGCATATATCTTAGCACTTGGTACTCCATGAAGCATCCTTGCTAACTTTGCATTGATGGCGGCTACAGATCCCCTCTCTCTCCCTCTAT